>VCNE01007922.1:0-10328 GCA_009869805.1 Oncopodura yosiiana
GAAGATCGGAAGAAACTAGTGACAGAGGCTGCAGCAAAAAATGCCCAAGCTTTGGAGCAACAACCAAAAGTCAATAATTATATTAATGACCCAACTTCTGCGTTACGACAAAAAGATTTAGAATTATTTGCTGAGCTAGGATTTGCTAAGCCTCCAAATGGAAATGGTAACAATATTCGGCATCGAAATAATACTAGTGTTTGGGTCGAGCCAATGCCTAAAGGTGGACAAGTCACTGACGAAGAAGTTCAGTGTTATCTTTTAATTAAGAAAATCAAGCAAGAAGCTGCTGTGCCAGTAACTATTGATAAAGTATCTAGCATCTTTTTCCCTTTGATGTTTGTCGCATTCTGTGCTGGCTACTGGCCTATTTTGTTATATGGAGATAGAAGTCATGATGGTGAAATTGGTGTAGATGTTTTAAGCACTTAGGTACATTTTGAGCTGTAATATTTCAGTTAGGTTTTTAGTAGCTAGTGCCTGTCCTGAAATACAAAAAGTTACTTGTGACAGCAACTGCAATGATATTTTCTTTAGGACGGCAAGCATGTAAAATAAAATGTAAAATCTTTTTAGAAAAGTCAACGTTGATTTCATCTTTATTCCTTTTTGAGGTACAGTGAAACTCCATTGCCTTCTTTCAAATTAAATCCTTCCAAGTTAATATTTTTCTCAGCTATTTTCTAACTTAAGAGGGTCACAAACTCGTGTACTATACTGTAAATGATCTACTAATTGATAGTTAAATTTCGAAACGTTTTCTTCTGAATCTATTCTTTCCAAAATTTACAACAATCAAATCCAAAGCAAAAAAATCTGAAAAACAAAATGCACTGTCGTGTCGACTTCATCAAATTTCAACCTAATTTATTATCACTGGAGAACTCTAAGAGAATCGATTCGAGTAATAGCTCAATAAAAACATAACTGTCAATTTTGTATGCTAAATAGCTATTCATAAACACTTTGTTGACTTCTAAGTTCTTCAAATATATTATTGCATGCACATAAGTCTTTTTAATACAATGTGCTATATATTTATAGTTCTAACAGAAGCATAAAGAGACAACTATTGATTTAAATATCCATTAGTTCGTTTCATTCTGTTTTCAAGTAACGAATGTCCAAACAATTCAGCTCCAAAAAATGACGTCAGCCTATTAAGCCAGTTTTGTACTTTCTTTCTAAAATTCCATGCCAAGTGACCATAGTTAAATTTCATCTTGCGTTGAGTAAGCATTTCCAGAAATATGGCACTCTTGCAAAATTTAGTTAAGGTCTTCATATTTATATTGAAGGTATTAGTAATAAAGCATAAAGCCTCATAAATCAACCTTAATTAACTGTAAATTCTTATATACGTTTATAGTTTGGAGCTACCCAGCAAGCAGTCAATTCCGATTTTATTTCACTAACGTTGGACAGCGATGCATTAAAAGGTAGAGATTTTAATTAAAATTTACAGTTAAACTATCACTTAAATGCTTTTACAGGCTCACGCTGGGTTAGTGATTACGTTGGTACAATTGAAGTGAGACATATTATTGAAATTGTGGACATTCCTCGTGTGGACGTCGATACGATGAGTTTGAGGTCTGCTGTTAAATTTTTAATTAATGGGACATTAATAAATATAAAATTAAACATTTCCAGAGTGGAGTTTCACTTGAGACAAATCTGGTTTACTGAAAGTTTAAAATTTCCTGAAGGACTATTTGATGACGGAGATTCTCCTGATGATTTTGTCACTGCGTCCAATGATGTTCTCAAAAATATGTGGTCTCCTGATTCTTATATTTCAAACGCTAGAGACACAAAAATTGCATTTGTCAGTACGAGCGAAAGTAATGTCTTAATATTCAAAAATAAGACAATTTTCTACTCCGCTAGGATGTATACTATATTGGCTTGTGATTTCAAATATCATTGGTGAGACAAATAATATTACATTAAAACATAGAAAGTACATTATAGTAAATTTCAATAGGTATCCTATGGACACTCAAACGTGTGATATGGTTATTGAGAGTTGTGAGTTTTAATAAATTTTTGGGTTATACAGTGGAGATTTTTTACAATCACCTCCTCGGGACCGTTGGAATTAGGTGACTATAAAGGAAGTTGACTGTAAAGCGTATAGTCAACTTTTGAGTTCTGAAAAATAGGTTGACTATAAAGCATTTAATTTTAATAACTTTATTCAACTATTGTAGCATAAAGTTGACTGTAAAGCGTAAAGTCAACTTTTGAGTTCTGAAAAATAAGTTGACTATAAAGCATTTAATTTTAATATCTTTATTCAACTATTAAAGAATTGATATATATACCGTGTATATATCTATATACACATGTCAACTCAACAAATATAGTTATTAAATGAAATAATTAGTAATCGTTTTCTAAAAAATTAAAAATTACAGTCTCCGAATGAGATCTTTTTTTGGAAATTTTATCCATTTTGGTTCAAAATTTTCAAGAGACTGAAACTCTTGTTTAGAAAGAGCAATTGTTGTCCGTTAGCAATGTAAAGTTGACTGTAAGGAATTTTTTTCTCGCCGGGAACGGCAAAATATGGTGACAATAAGGCAAATGTGACTATATGGGAGTTGACTGTAAGACAACCCTTTAGCATTGTATTCCCTATCTCGTGGCCGGGACCGAACGAATTAGGTGACTAAAAGGCAATTGTGACTGTAGGGCATGTGACTATAAAAAATCTCCACTGTATTAACAATATGTTTAATTCATTGTATACTAATTTATTTAATGGTGAAAATGATATTTTTAATATAAATGTAGACATGATTTTCTTGAAAAAAAACGCTTTGTAAAATCAACCCTTTAATCTGACATCGCATTAGTATTTAGTTGAGGATAATATTCGTTCTCACATATTAATAACATTGTGTATAAATGTTTTTATTACATCAGTTGTAATTTCTTTATTAATATGTAATAGATGCTATCTATCATCATTAGACATCAATTGTTTTACTTTTCTTTCCAATTTGCATTCTGACATAAAAGAGTTTGTTCGCACCTTTATTTATAAAAGTGCAGTAACAGGAAGAAATCGACAAGTATTGTATACTGTGATGATAACATCTCAAAAAAACTATGTATATATACATATAAAGATTTTATTTCTTGATTGCATCAAATGAATTCAAATATTCATGACGCGTGTTTGATTCATATAGTATATTATATAGTAGAAGAACTTTCAAATTTTGATATGCATAATTGAGTATTGATTTCCATTATTTTTCTACTATGTAAGAGCTATTTTCTTTTTTCACACCTTAAATAAAACTACAAGAAGAAAAATTAATCTTGGAGTTTATAATATTCTATGTATATTGTAAAATGAGAATGGTTGAAATTTTAACATATTTGAGTTTATATCAAAGTGTCAAAGCTAAGTAAAGAACTGGAAATGCTATGATATACCTTCATGGAAGTGAGCCAGCGTTGCCTAATGAAAAAAGTAATATTTACAATTACATAGTTTATCTATCAATAATGTGTCATTTCCTTTGTGACACATTGTCAAAGTTTCACAAAGGATCTCCTAAGATCTCATAAAAACATATTTTAACAAAATTTAAGTCTCCTTATATACGTCTTCAAAGATTATATTGTAAATTGCGGATTGTATAACAAGATAAAGGCAGTGCAATGCCAAAGTGGCAAGTGACACTTGTTAAAAGAAATATATCTCGGATTGCAATATGAAATATGAAACGCTAAGTACTCGCTAAATATTTTTTAATAAAAAGCGTTTTTTATAACATGCAAATATTATGAGACTATGTGAGGAGTCATAACCATAAAATTTGACCAAAAGATTTCATGTTTCAAAAGACATTCCAAAGCTTTTTTCTACTTACATAATAGTCGTCATCTTTTGTTGACCACGAATAAAAGTATTTATTATTTATATGTTGTAAAACCGTATTCTAAATGGAGCTTTGTGCATATCATTCATAATATGTTATAAAATATGAAATTATGTATGCGTACTTTAGTATAAATACACACAATACTGCTATAGTAAATACTGCTATTATTTTAACTGCAGTTGAACTATACATAAAATTTAATAGAAAACTCAAATTCTGTTGTTTTTTTAAATAGCCATACAGATATAGTCACAGGTTGCATTCTTGAAGAAAATTCTATCATCGAAAATAATTTACAGATAAAAAAATAAATGTCAAATAAGAAACTGCCTGGAGCCTCCAGAAAGAAGACTTTCAGTCTATACTCTATAGTGTAGGGTCTAGATATACTCTGTATCTTCATACATGTTAAAATGTTACATAGAGCAACTCGTACTTACATACACATATGCAGACTCTGCATTGCAGACCGGCGCATAATAATCGTCTTTATCGAGTTGTATGTTATTCGTGGTTTGTTCTCAGACAAGACTACACGTTTGTTATTTCTCTCCTCCAATTTTACGTAAAACGAAAAATACAACATTCCGTTTACTAAAAAAACCATATGAGATTTTAAACTTATTACTCATATTTATATTGTATTCAGTGACTAAAACATTTTGTGGCTACTGTCAACATTGTGAATTGTCATTTTATCTCGGGGAAGTTGATAACCTGTACTATTGTCAGTGCAAGTAAAGTAACTATATACATATAATAAGACATGCACACAGCATCGTGTATGAAATAAACTTTTGAATTTTGTATTGTTGTCACGGTTCATTTATATACTTAGATATACTAAACTAGCGGTTCTTTTGTGGTTTCTCAAGTGTTTTATGAAACCGACTGAAGGGTCATATTTGTCAACATTTTGATTGTGATTAGTGATTGTGGTCGTGAATAGACATTTCAATATTGAGCTGTCGAAACAAATTAGAAGAAAAGAAAAAGACAAAGTTATCAGGAATTTGGAAAAACACGTGAAGTTAGAAAGAATAACAACAACTCAACGGAGCAAGAGAACGAGCCGAGGTTGTAGATGAGAAAAGGTATGTCAATAAAATTTTCATTTCAATCTAGTTTCAAAACATTCAGCTCTTATTGGTGGGATTGATAGACACATTAGATTTATTTGTACGGCTTCATGGTAAAGAATTGGTGATTTGATACCTAGAGTTTTTAAGGAATATTACATATATCTTTTGTACTTGTTTGATTTAAAATCAATAAAACTAGATACCCAATATGTAGAAAGGAGGAGATGTTTACTAGGTGACTTTGGAATGTTTACTTTTAATTTTATTGAAGAGCAAACACAATTTGATGTGTACTTTGCCGACTTTGTGAATTACTTATTCTTTTGTATTTAAAATGTCGTTGTTGTGTGTTAGATTATAAACAAATTATCTTTGAATATTTAGTCCGGAATGTACGGGGCTGAATCTTGGCGAACTTTACAATTGCTTCCTTCAGTACAAATAAAGATGTTGGAAGAAAATTTACGGTTTTTTTAGACTCAAGTTTTTCATTTTTTTACATACTTTGCTATAGTCGTGAAACTTGGAACCTGCAACTTTCGACTCCCTCTGGAAATATTATATTCATCTCGTTTCTCTCTCCATCCTCCTTGTGTACGATTGTAGTGTAATTTGTAAGTGCTCACTTCTACTTTACTTCTACAGCATAGCACAAGTAGTAGTTTTAGGTTCATGAAACTCAAAAAAGAGAACTATATATATATAGGAGGAAATATCGATTTACTTGTAGGCTGGAGAGGCTGGAGAGAGAGAGATAGACAGAATCGAAAGGAAGCCAAAGGCGGCAGTTGATTTTTCTTTTTATGAGGATTGAATCTCTTATTGCTTGACATACCTTCATTGTACCCTATCTAATACTTATTTTGATGCTCTGTATGAAAATTTAAATTTCGACAAAATATTACATAATGGAAGGATAAGTGTGAAAATTGTCATTTATGTGACTTGTTAGCATTAAAATAGGCCATGCCGCACACAAAACCGCAATAATGTGGTTAGTACTTGAAAATATAATAAATCTAAAAAAAAACATATTCTATATATATTGCATGGAAACTTCTAATAATATACTGTATATTATTACTATGAGTGAATGAATAAGTTGAATGAGATTTACAAAAAAAAGATTTAAGATAATTAAGCAAAGGTTTACTACTAAATCCTTGACCATTTCTTTTTTCTTCCTTTCCGTTCATCTGTTGTTGTTATATGAGATGTTCAAAACAATTACCTTGAATCGTTGTTGAATCATTTCATCATTACATATATGTAGGTACGTCGTCCACCTTTATAACAGCTTACATCCTGTCATAGTGTTTATGTTGTTTCCAACTGATTAAGATACTATATAATATAAGAGACTTAAAGTTAACACATAACTACAAAACAACACGCAATATAAACAACATAATTGAGCAAAGAGTCTAAATTAATTGCAAAGATTTTCTTTCCTCTTTTTCTTTCAATACAATGTGGCATTTAAAGAATTTAAAAAAAGCACAGTTATAGAAATCAAGACAATTACATTCATGCATCTTTGAAAGTACACAACACAACCTAGCCACAGGCTACATTAATTAGTTCCTTCACTCTCGGTCTCGTCCTCTTCGTTTGAAACTGAAGAACAACTTCTAAATAAGTCTGAACTAAGTTTATATCAATATGCCCTTGAGTAGAGTATCTCAATGTAGATTTACATAACTGATAGACACGTCAGTGTGCTATAACGTTGAATTAACTTTTAGAGGAGTGACTTTTACTAAACATACTTGCAAATTTTATGTTCACAACGCTGTAGGGAGTGTATAGTGTAGATAGTTGTAGTTAGTTGTGCACATATATATATATATGTACATCAACTTGAATAATAGAGAGATTTGTCCTCTCTCTCTGTCGCTGTCTTCAAAGAGTCGATAAAATATATTAAGAGTTACATGATGATTAAGCATAATATACATATATACTAAATTCTTTGACATTGTATAGTACAAGACATTATGCCAATTTATATAATGTTGTGGCTTGACTTGAGTTGGACAGGACAGACTAGATGTTAGAAGTAAAAATATTGGAAATAGGTACACACACAAAAGAGTCACAATCTTTGGTAAAAGTAAAACCGACAAAGGTCTCTGTGTACTAAGAAAAGTTGACATGTAATACAAATATATTTACAAAAAAGAAAAAGTGCAGCGTCAGTGATAAATCCTCAAGTTCTCAACTGTTGACTTTTGACGTCAATTCAATAAGTGAACAAATCAGAGCTGCAAAATAGATTTTCACTAGATGGTTTGCCATTTTGTTAAACTATCGACGCCTTGTAGTCGCAAAAATAATGTAAATGTAAAATGACACCAAACTACCTAAACTAATGGCCATCGCCATATCTTGTTGTTTTTGCAAACTGAAATGTGAGATTGCAATAATAAAAAATGCTATAGTTGAAACTCTAGAAATAAAATGCCACGATGCCATTAAATTTGCCAAAGCTGACTCGCAATTAGTCAGTTACACATAATTTCACATCACATGTTGTTTTTTAAAATTTAAATTCCAATTAACAATTAGACTTGTGCTTCCGAAACATTTATACTCCTATCCGTATATTTTATTTGGGATGTGATTTGTTTGATGTAGGATTATAATGATGCGTGGAGTGACCGAATTTGCTTTGCAAGTTTATAGTTCATAAAAGAGACATGACAGAGACAACAGGGATGTAAATTTTTGGGCAAAAACATAACAGACACACATGTATATGTAGTTATAGATTTCGGTGTATGTATTTAACACCAAATCTTGCATCAATATAATTCAACACACTTACTCAAAACTACAATAATGGATAAATGCACATATATGGTGTCCAACTGTGATTTTAACAACAACGTCTCTAATTCTATATAACCTGGTTAGTTATTCTAGGTTTTGTTGTGTTTACTTGTGTTAACAGTTAGAATGAGAGAGGGAGAGAACTTTAACAACAGCATAAATATATTTGTGTTTATTGTGCACAAGCAAATAATCACGTAATGCATATTTTGAGTCTCATAATGATGAGAAGAAGCGAACAAAAGATCCATTACGCGCTACTTACTCTTTGTACTGCATAATAATACTGAAAATTTGGCAGTGAGTATTGGTAAGTTTATAACAGGACTCAAAAAAAACTTAACATCATCACAATATGTTGCCTTCATGATTATAAACATGAGATCAAATTAAGCATATGAAAGAGGCTAATGGTTCATCAATTTTTTTTGTAAAAGTTATATTATATTGTGATGATGAAGTACTTATTTATTTTATAACCACGTAGTATATACATATTATGCGTTGATAGTTGTAATCATGTCGACAATAGACAGTAATAAGAAGGTAAAAAGAGACATTGAATGATCTGTTTATGATTTTGATGAATGTTTATTTAAGGAAGATTAAAGGAATATATGACAAGAAGCAATCACTAAGTAGTCAAATCAAAACTTTATTCACATGAATCTGAAAAATTATTCAATACACAATATCTGGTTAGAGAGTAGGTAGTTATTGTACAAAGATTGAATTTTTATTTGGCTCTTGACTTGACTTCTGATTAGACATTCAAGCTTGTATATGTAATTGAGAGTGCAACATATTCTTTTGATTTGATGCTTTAGATTTTCTTAAATTTTTTGTGCTATTCATTATTATGATAAGTAAAGAACTGATCGATTTTTTAAATCACATCTCAAGTTTTTAATAAACGATTGAATTTAGTATATAACAAAAAGTAGATGTAGAATTTACATGAAAGTATATAGAAAGACGTTCTACACACAAGGATATTATTAATCACACTATATGTGTGCTATTTTTACTCCATGATGTTGTGGTGAGGTAGTTTGAGAAAAAAAGGATGATACAACATTGAATATATTTCGTAGCATAGCAAAGAAGAAGAGGAAGCAAAAAATTAAAGAGCTGAAAACATTTCCAGGATGAGAAAAGAAGGAAGGAAATGGAGAAGCGAACGGAATAGAATATGTAGAGCTAGATGAAAAAAAGGGTTGGTTGCTTACTACAAGGAGGTAGATATAATGGAAAGATTGCTGGAGACTTGACTCTTACTTACTGGTATATTTTACTTTGCAATGTTAGTTACTTTAACCTAACAAGTTTACAAAATATATTTGAATGAAGTGACTTTAGACTTGAGTGCTTCATGCTATTTGGTCTATAACTTTGTTGTCTGTCTGAGAATTTCAGATTGCATAGAATATATATGCACAGTAAAGTATATATTGGTGAACGTGGGTGAAGTAAAGTATTGAACTTGAGAGATTCGAGATAGAGAGAGAGAGAGAGAGGGGCGTGTTCGATAAAGAGGAACTTGCATGGTCTTTTAAATTGACATTTCATATTTACTCTTACTAGACACTTCACCATACTATAGAGAAAGATGCTGCAGAAGAGTTAATTTAATACAAAAAAACATGGAAGAAGATTGAGGGAATAGAAAGAGATATTCTCTTAACAGCTTGAATTGGAATAAATAATGAAGATTGCAATTTAACTGAAAAACCACAAGTTTATCTGTTAGTTAACTTTCAGTATTTGAGAAATGAGGAATTCCTCATCTTCCAAAGTAGTGATATCAAGTAGTAATATCTAGTGTAATAGAGATGATAATTGATGTCATTCCTCACCTTGTTCCTTGAAAAAGAAAAAAATGACAATTTAGTGCTGATAGCTTTATAGAAAACCCTTGACATTCTACATTTAAGTAGTTTACTATACAATAGTTAGGTTTTCAATTCATCATGAATGATATCTACCACATAATGAAAAAGCCTTGCTCTAATTCATACTCTAAGTACATATGGCTATGACATCAGTACAATCAGTAGTAGTAGAGTAGTATTTTTTGACAATACAATGATGGTATGCTTTGTTGATTTCATATATTATACAGCTATTATTCATATAGTGGTAATGATTTATCTAAGGAATTTTCTTAGTACTGTTGTCAACATTGTTAACGTGTAGTTTATAGAAGAAATACTCTGGAGATTCTGTTACTATCATTCGCCAAGGTTAAAAGATTCAATAAGATGATCTCTCTTCTATCTACCTTTGCCTCTTATTTTTGTCAGCATAGAATCTTCTCTGTGAAATCATGATGGTTGCAAGGTGATAATGCAATATTATAAATAGTAGCACTAAAAAAGTGCAGAAAAATCTACGATGAGATGAAAAGTAAGAAAACTAGCCATTGTAATTTCTTTATGAAACTCACTCATCAGTCTTATATTTTCAATAAATTATGACTAAAGATTGCAATAAGACTGATGAGTGAATTTCA
>VCNE01007923.1:0-13858 GCA_009869805.1 Oncopodura yosiiana
ACTATCAGCACAGTAAAAGAATAACAACATAATATCTAATAGTAAAGCCATATCACCTTTTAAAGTCATATATTATCAGAGGAGCAAAGTAAAGTCAAGGAAGAAATCAGTTGACGGATGTTGATTGACTCGTGCTTACTATTATTGTTACTTCCAAAAGCCAAGGAAGTAAAATAAATAGTTATGAGGTGTTTCAAGGCAGATTAAATGATGTTGATGAGATGTTCACAAGATGCTTTTTTACGATTTTATTTGCTACACTAAAAACGGAACGTAGAAATATACACTCCTAGAGTTTAGACCAATAAACACTGCTTAAAGGTTTCATGGCTTTTTATTAGCAATGTAGCATTAAGACATAGTTTGATGAGAAAGCCATTGGCGAACCGCCACTGAGGAGAAGAAAGAGAGTTGGGCCAAAGTCTCTTCCTCACCACCCCAACAATCCACTTAATTCCACCAAGGAAAGGCATTTGCCTATTGGCTCACTTCTGGCCCAACACTGTTTTTTCTCTTCAGTAGTAGTAGTAGTATATTTACCACCAACAGTGGTAGTATTAGAAACACTGGTCACAATGAACAGAGTTGGAGGCAGAGAATGAAAACTTGATGTCTGTTCAGGAAACATCTGAACCATCTAAATCTACTATGTTGTATCATGCATTTACGCATTTAAAATTTTGTATGCGCCTGCTGTTCTAATAATTTTCCACCTCCATTTCTCATATATTGTACTACATTACATATATTTTTTCAGCTTCAGTCCACAATGTCAACAAGTAAAACATTCAAAATTTTACATTCATGTTGTAGATTTCCACCGTATGTATGCTTCACTAAAAGCATAAACAAGACACAAGGCTAATCAAAATAATCGTCATCACTCTCTACCACAGCTCAGGATCTGTGAAACTCTATTCTCAATGGATGTGCAATGAACAAGAGCCGCAGATGACAAAATGGCATTCCTCGTTTCTAGCTTTTTGTCACTGGCTGTCTGCCAAAGACCAGTTGACATCATGAAGAGACACCAATTTCATGCTATACATTCACTGCAAAAGTATTTATTTTTTTTTGTATTTATTGGTAGCTCATTTTATTATTAGAAATATTTATGATACAACACACAGCAAAATTAATAAAAATATCATTTTCATGTCTCGAAGAATCCAGACGAGAGGAAGACTGAGGAAAAACATGACTTTTTATCTACTTCTTCTCATTGACAAGTACCTGAGTAAAAGAACAATAAAGAGTAGAATCTTGTAGACGGACAGATTTTTATTTAAATTAGAGTTGTAGCAATACCTGTTTATTAAACTCTGTACCACTTTCTTGTCATCTTTCTTAAAATCAGACTTAAAAAATCTCATAGCTGAAAGTTGCTGAGCTGTTGCACGTCCACGCTCCTTCTTTTCCAAACTAACATGCAAAACATGGAGCAACGAAAAGTCGAGTCCAAGTGGAATTGGACAAGGCAAATACAAATCAATTATCATCTTTATGGCAGCATTTCTAGAAAGATGAATATAGGGAATGCATGATTCATGTATCATCTCCAACAACAGCACACCAAAACTATAAACATCTGTCTTGCAACTATACACAAGTCCATTCAAACATTGTGGGCTCTATGTGGTGGTAATTAAGAAATATTAATTAATAGAGACTATGAGGCTCAGGCTCAAATCTCATCAAATCTGATGAGATTTGAATCTTGAATGATGAATCGAATCTTACCATGTACAACAACGTACCACATCTTCTTCGTGAATAGCTTTGATCTGGTTTGAGTTTCTCAGATACCCCAAAGTCACAAATCTTCATCAAGCCATCAGAGCTCAGTAAAATATTGGATGCTAAAAATGGGAAAAAGTAGATATAAAAATTATATGTAGACAATGATTAGTAAAAGAAAATAGTTAAAAGAATTATGGTAGGTACATTTTATGTCCTTGTGGATAATGCTATTTTGATGTAGGTACACCAAGCCACAAAGAATTTGTCCTGCACTTTTGGAAATATCTTCCTCACGAAAGGTGACATGACGTAAAATGTCATAAAGAGTAAACTTCAGGTATTCAAGGACTATACAGAGCCCAGGCTCACCAAGATTCTATACATATGCACCAAAGTCATCATTTAATTGCTCATTCAGTTGTACAAAAAGAGTAAAAACTTACAAAATAAGATCCAAAGCACTCCACGATATTGTCGTGGCTCAACGACACTAAAATCTAAAAATTTAACATCCAAAGCACCATTAACATTGTTGTAATGTATGTATAATATTTATTGGACACTTACCCGAACTTCTTGAAAGATCTCATCGGCTGTAGTCTCTTTCATTTTAGTAGGAAATCTGACAAATTTGACTGCTACATACTAAACAAAATAAAATGCCTGGTATTTAGCACAATTCACTCTTGTATATAGAATGCTTTATCTACTTACATATCCAGGGTCTTTCACACCCAAGAAAACTGAGCCAAAGGCGCCGGCTGAAATTCTTCTTTTAATTTCGCACATTTTTCACAATTTTTTGTTCTTGTGTTGTTGCTGAGCTGTGACGACTTTCTTTGAGTCTCTTGCTCCTTTTTCTCTTCACCAATAAAAGGGTTGTTTATGCTTAAGGGCAGTTGAGTCCACTCATACCGTAGGCAAAGTCTCATCATCCCCTTACCTCAAGCCAAGAGCAAAAGGATTGTTTACACACATACGCAAACCCCAATTGTCACCCCTACTACATGCTTTAGCCATAGCACATTGAGCACATGTATGCCGTCTATGAAACATAGTAGTAATATAAAAACTCCATCTGCTTTACACTAGTATACACAGTAGACTCTATGTATAGTGGCTACAACTCTCTCGATCTCCGAGCTATAATTTCTTATATAGACTTAGTGTAGCAAGAGACTATATATAATACTCTTTGCTCCTAGGTCTATTCTCCCTATAATGTTCTACTGAATGCAATGCTAATTGGCCCAGTGAGCCACTTCCCCTTCTCATACAGTTCTCATCCAAGAGTCAACTGGAGCCAAAATGTTATGGCTGGCCTAAGTAGAGAGAGCTCTATGTTAAGAAGAGTCCAAATTGACAGAGTAAAGTGAACAGTGAGTTCTTCATAGTGGCCATCTTCCTCACTTTTACTCCTTACTAGCACTATAGACAGAGTCTGTAATATTACTTGTATACATATAGTCAGTTGAACTGATTTTTATAAGTCTATGTTGGTTCAAAAAGGTAATGAGACTGATTGGATACTTCTGCCCAAATCTCACAGAGTTGACTTCAACACCAATATATTCCTAAAATGAATGAGTTTGACTATGACAGAATACTTGAGAACTCAATTTATAAAAAACTCAGAGTAGTATGAGAGCTGTGTAGCCCAATAAGTCTCTGCTAGCCCAACTCTCCACACCGCGAGAAAATGGGCCGCCTGAAGGAAGAGGAAACGTGAGTTAGCCCAATGGCTGCCTCTCTCACTCCACTCTTTCTCTCTCTCTCCCTATCCTTCAAATCTTACACTTAAAGCTACGGCTACTACTCCAAGTTTCATGGTAGTTGATGATTCTTCTAAAACAATATACTGAATAGTACATGATCAGAGAAGGTGTTTATTTTGAAATGAATATAGTTAGGATTTTATTGCATCAGAAATATTTCATGAAATAATTTCATATACGAGGACATCTCATATATTAAGATTAAATATATTCTTTGACTTGTGAAGTAAGAATCATTCAATGACTGCAGTCAAAAACAGTAAAAACAATATACGTTTTTCCTAGAAATTTCTCATAATTGTCTCACAGACGGAGTTTTACACACAATTACATATACAGTGGAATCTGTCTCTAACGGCGAGAGCCAAGAGCCAAACAATGCCCACCGTTATAGACAGAACACTCTTATAAACAGAGTCTGTCTATTATATCGACATTAGGGGCAAATCAAGCAGATCCTTTCCCATTGCCCCTCACTCACCAATCTTAATGCTACATTGCTAATAAAAAGTCATCTAGGATACTATGACCACAAGTCATTTATAAAAATAATTTTTTCCAAATATTAGTGAAAACGAAACTGACGCAAGTTTCGAGAGCCTATGCCATTTTAGTTAATTGGTGTGGTACTTATTGCAATTTAATTGGTGCCATTTTATGGAAATTGCATCATATAGGGTAATTGGTGTCGATTCTCAGTTTTTTTTGCCTAACTTGTCTCTTTTTCTGCAATTGAACCACTTTATTTAATATGTGTCGACTCAACTAGAGGGTTGTTTTTTAGTTGCACCATTTTACTTTAATTTAATTTAATTGGCTCACTCTACCTTATGCCATTTTAGTCATTTGGCCCTATGCTTTATCTATTTAAAGTCATATTGTACAACTAGCAGCATTGTATTTCATTTCTATCATTTTCACCAACTTGTGTGCCACTCTGTGTGTCTTACGGTATAGTCTGCTAGTCGCCGAGGTTATGGCTAACTTAGTTCAAAGGCAACAAACAGGAAGAAGCCAAATAGCCGTGCTGCTCATAGGCTTGTCATGTGCATATTATTTTATACTGAATTACCAACACAAACAACTAGTTTATGTACAAATCTGAAAAAAATTATTTCGTCTCGACTCCTTTTACTACAGAAGGGGATGAAATGAGTCAGAGCATTGCCTGCACCATTTTGCTCAAGTTGTTCTCTTGTCCAAAAAAGTCATTTTTTGAAATGCATCTTGTCTATATACACCAATCGGCGAT
This sequence comes from Oncopodura yosiiana, assembly GCA_009869805.1. Taxonomy (NCBI): domain Eukaryota; kingdom Metazoa; phylum Arthropoda; class Collembola; order Entomobryomorpha; family Oncopoduridae; genus Oncopodura; species Oncopodura yosiiana. The sequence goes on from VCNE01007923.1 coordinate 4,768, forward strand.
CAGTTTTCCCAATTAGCAATCTGCAATTCGCAAATTTTGCAATTATGTGATTGAAAATCATTTCACAAAATACCACATCTGGCTCAAATGTCATTGTTGTCATCTAATTCAGCCGTTGACATCTTCTGCTTTAGGTTCAGCATCATTTTATTTAAATTGGTCGACACTATATATAATTCTCAAAAGCATCAAATGATGGTCAATTGCAAACCAATGCCAGTGCTACTGGAAGAGAAAACAAAAGTAGCTTATCAACTAATGCAACTGTTACCTCGACCCATTGAGCACAGTAAATATTTATATCTATTGACAGTGCTGACAGTAAAAAAGACTACATATACAATTGTCATTGATATAGTTATTTATTTAAATGTTGTTCTTAATGTTATTCTTATATTTATTTAGTAGCATGTGAGATTAGCAATTGGCGATTGGTAAAAACTTTGGTCTCGAGCCATTGAATAGTGTAATTTAGCTATAACAGAAAGAAAAGGCAGAATGAGAGTTATATATTAATTCACATATATAAATATTACGATGATGACTCGTACATGGAAAATGTACATGTATTTTAGTTATAGTATTTTTGTACAGGTAAACAAAATATAATTATTTCATTCTTCATAGCTACTATGGACGTTTTTGAAGATTGTGAATTTTCTTTGGTTCAGTCATGATGAGTAAAGAGACTCTAAAGAAAATGTCAAGAAAACTCTGTGGTGGTGAGGAGATGAGTCATCGTTTTTGTTTCTTTCACGTGATGAAAAAGGGGAGCCTTATCTCTCAAAATACTATTTTTACCCTTCAACAATGGCACGATGAAAAAATTCTCAGCCTCTCACAGTAGTATACTATAAGAGCTAAAGAACCATAGACATCCTCTTTCAGATTCTTCCCACACAACAAGTGAAAAATCGTATTATTATAGTGAAAAGTGTAAACAAGAAATAAGAAAATGAATTCAACAAATTGTCAATTTATTATTGAGGCTGACTTGGGCTGCTATGTCACGCAGTCAATAAGACGTGCCAGAGGAAAAAGAGTTATAGACAACAAGATCTTCGAGCTCAAGGTAGTGTGTAAATCGACTAACTGTGTCACTCGGGCTAATTATTCTATCAATTTCTCTTTTCAGATGCTGACTTTAGACGACAACTCTTTGCTCGACGAAAAGTTAATTCTTTTAAATGAGTTTCATATGCTCTCTCTCCTGAAAACCCAGAATGGCGTTGTACAACAATATGGATTGTTTATCGTGAGTAACCACTATTCTAATACTATATGGATATAAAAAATTGAATTGACACACTTGTCGCCTCACATTACTCATAATATGATTTATTATTATACTCACTTCATAGGATCATCCAATTGATGGAAATGGAAGTTCGAGACTCGTTCTTGTCCTGGACCATCTCATCTCTGATGATATGCCATCGAGCCATCACGGATTCATCACCTTGGCCCACTATATGGAAAGGAAGAAAATACTGCCGGAGGCAGAAGCACTCAAAATATTCCATAAAATCTTACAGATTGTGAGTCAGTTGCACGAGGTAATCACAACTGATAACTAAACTCAACGCGCATATACTAAACATTTCTGTGTAGAGAGAGAGAGATGACGAAATGTAAAACATTTAATATATAACTATTTCTTTAACTCTCTCTCATGATGTATAAATTGTAGGCACGGCTGGTTCATTTGGATCTGAAATTGCAAAATGTCCTTTTTTGTCCACAAAATGGAGAAGTTAAGCTGGTCAATTTCGGCTTGGGGAAGCGGCTAATCACAGAAGATGAGAAAATTTCGAGCCAACAAGGTACCATGGCTTACATTTGCCCTGAGGTTCTAAGCTGCACACTATACCATGGTATTATACGATTTCCTCTCTACTCTACTTCTTGCACATTGTTGATGATGATGATGATGTATTTTATTTAATGATTTATTTTTAATTGTTTTCAAGCTCGGCCTCGCGATTGCTATGCTCTTGGAGTTTTGGTATTTCAAATCTCAAATTAATAATTCTAATAATAACAGATTGTAAAATGATTGCCAACATTTTTTCATTTTTTTCTCCAGCTTTACGCAATGATTTGTGGAAAATTTCCTTTCTATCATCAATCTCCATCGATCCTTGTCGGGAAAATCAAAAGTGGAGACTTCACATTCACAGAGTATGCAAATTATTGACATTATTATGATTATTATGATTATGAGTAGTATATTCTCCAACTCACCTGACCTTTTCTTCTTTTCAGAAATGTGGAAATTTCTCCAAAAGTGACAGACATAATTAAAAGTCTACTCAGTTTAGACTCAGCCAAACGGCTCTCGTGCGCTCAGGCACTTGTGGAGATTGGAAAGATGATGAGTGAAGAAGAGGACAACAATCGGCTTGGACAAAATGTAATTATTAACTATTTGTGTGTCATTATCACACATAGCTCTGCTCTTTTGTATTCTTATTGCATTTTCTTTGATTCTACTTCTACGCAGGCAATTTCGGCACCTGATGTTGAGATGTCTCAACTAAACATTGGCAACTGAAAAAACATACTCTCTCACGTATGTAAATATGCAGGACAACAACTCACGACTAACTACAGGGTTACATCGAATGTATATATGATTAAATACAAAATATTGTCAAGTGTTTACTTCATGACATAGGCTTAGATTTTACAGTTAATTATGAAGTAGAAAAGACGATATAACACAATTGTCCTCTCCATTCAAAGAAGCTAAATCACCCACTCCTCTGTATATAATAAAATTTGTTGTTGTTGTTGCTGTGTGAAAATACCAATATATACGTGGCATTTAGTATGTAAAATTATGACTAACAACTTGTTGGTCAAAACTTCCTCTTATCCTAGTTCGACTGGCCATATTTTAAATAACTAAATTTTCATATTATATTGGTCTCTACCTTGGTCAGCCGACATCATCTGAAAAAGTGAAGCATAATATCATCAGGCAGCTACTGTCTTTCCATCTACATTCGCTCATCATCCTATATGTCTCCTTTTGTAATTTTTTACTCTCACCACGATTCTTGTTGTGTCGTCATGAAGAGCTTAGTTAATTAATTACACTCAGCATAAGCTACAATAACGATTTCATCGAACGTTGAGTATAAATTTAATCTTTGTCGGCAAATTTCACGTAATTAGTTACCAACTAATTGCCGCCCGAAAAATGACACGTAATTTTAGATTTAGATGAAATTGTAATTAAATTACAATACTGATTAGTTATTGAAGCGTATTAGCAGAGAAAATTTCAGAAAAATTGTATAAAATAATATGTCGTCGTCGTATATTGTTATCACCTCACAGCTCATATCCCCTTCTACTTTGTTTAACGCAATCCTATCTTTTCTCTTCTAAAGCTTTGCATCTGCCCCTTGGCATTTTTCCTCCTTCTTTTTCATATCATTCTATAGACATTCTGTCGTTTTCAATAATCACCACAGTAGTCATCCAACAAAATGAAAAATGCAATCAACCTTTTTAGTACATAGGTATATGTAAAACTGCATTGCTAGCAGTTGTCGTTGTTGTTGGTTTGAAAAAGTTTTCAAAATGTTCTAAAGAGTCAATGTCCACGACACATGCGAACGTAGTAGTGGTGAGAATGATATACAAGAACTACGGGGTACCAATAACGATGATGACGATGAGAAGAATGATGTGATGGTAATTTTCTTTCTATATATATATATACACATATGTGTGTGTGTGTGTGTGTAATTATGTTATGTAGCATGTGAAGTTGAAAGACAAGAAGCATAGGAAAAAGAATGCGATGAACATGAGATTAGTCAACATAGTATTATTAGATTAGTCAAATTAGAAAACTATAAACAACGTTTTATCTAGGAAAACTCAAAGGTCCTTTCTTATCAATCTAAACACAACTAATCCTCAAGTGGAATTGAAAAAAACCAATACAGTAGTCTATATAAAGTTTCTTCTTACTATAAGTCTTCTTTCTATACTACGCACACACATAGTTTTTTTTCATGGCAGTAGATAAGCTCCCGGTAAAAAAGTGTTCATTTCACATCACATTTTTGTCCAATAGACATCAGCAGTCATCTCACTCTTGTTCGAGTTCTTTTAGTAAAAAATTTCAACATTCAACTATATAAGATCCAAAAAATGAGCCACTACTCCTTCACTTCAAGAAATCTTCTGTGTGGCGGCTCAATAAGCCATCATCATCAACCAGGACAAAAGTTCTACAGCGTGACGCACAACAAGTTGTTTTGTGGCGGAGCAGTGGAGGAGAATCAGTGTGCTAGGAGTTCACCGAAGGAAGCCAATTGGTGGTCAGGCGTCGCTGCCGCAGAGTCTCCACTTTGGAAGAAACAGGTAAAAAGGCTGGAGTCGATTATTTGTTTCAATTACTAACTCTCTATTTTTTTTGTTTGCTTTTTCTCTGTATATAGAATGGAAGAGACGTCTTTGACTTTTCGAAGATGAGTGCAGCGCTGCCAGGAGAGAAACAATGATGATGGATCTGCAAAGATTTGAGTTTGTTTTAGAGTTGGTTGGTTAGGATTTGAGTTTGTACACACCAAGAACAAGATTGTTAATAAAACACAATCGACAGGCATAGCTGGAACATTTCTCATTCCCATCACTTTTTTGGCACTTTTGTAGAAGCAGGATTCATTTAGCAGCATTTCATTCATTCATCAACAATCTCATCGCCGCACAAGCTAGTAGCATCTCCACAGAGTAGCTGTTTTCAGCTACTCTGAGAATTGTTTTTACTATGATCTCATCTAATAACTAATAAGTGCAGTACACATGTCATCACATTACACTTATATATGCTATATACTCTATATACCCTATACAGAGAATAGAAGAAGCATCACTAATGATCCATGCTCATTTTGTCCATTGCCCTTTCTAAATACAATGGCAAAGGAAGATGTGATGTGTGAGCTTCTTTTCCGCATCATGCTGTTTTTGTTTGTACTTTGATGATGATGTGATATGTAGAGTTTTGTAGTGTAGTGTATAACACGTGAAGAGCTCGATTAAAAAGAAGAGATTTTTTTTTTCTCTAAAAGACTTTTGTTGTTGGCCTCGAGATGAATTATACATGCCTTATAAGACAAAGTAATGTCCCAAACTTAATAATCACCTGTTGATTTGGCCGACGGCATGAGAAAAACATACGATTTGAAAAAAGAAGATTAGTCTTACATCGTAATTAAACGCTAGTTGTTGACGTTCAAATCTCTGGCTAACTCCGGAATTTCTGAACTGAGATTTGAAGTTGAGAAACCTGGACTAGGGCCTCTTGCTCAGCTCAATGCACTGAGGCCTTCTTCATGGTTTCTTAACTAATAAAATTCTGCAAAAATTCCAGAGTTAGGTAGAGATTTTAAGCTGTAAAAGTAATGCTGGAGTCTGAGTCTATATTTTGAATTTTTTTCTACTATTAAATTCACTGGTCAAAAAACACGAGCCCGAGCCTCTCTTATGATGATGTAGTAGCCAAGGCAGACAGAAAAGATAGGCAACTCTTGTTGTCGCTCTACCAATAATTAGCACTAGACCCTCAATTTTTTTTCTTCTTTTTATTCATGACCGTTCGTCTAGCACTAAATGTAAAATAAGTCTGTTACATGAGCCCCCTTAATCATTTTCTTTAATGCATCATTTTTTTCTCTCTGCACCTTTTCTATTCATTTACTATGACGTTGGTGTACAAGAAGAAATAGTTTACGGAGCTACTGTTCATTTTCCAATTCATCATCTCGTCCTCATGTCGTCGACTTTTATTTTAACTCTATCATAGAGTCTCTATGGTCTACTTGATCTCATCTCAATTGTCTTGACTCTCCTGTCCCCTGTGAAATAATTACAGGAACAAATTGACAGGAGAGCTACAAACTTTTATTAGCACACACCATTCATTCAAATTAATATGTAGCTTATGATGATGATAATAATACATTAGAAAAATAATAGTTTCCATTTGAACCAGGGACGGACTATAATGACAAATTCATTACTGTGGTGTCTAAAATATGGGTCATGGGGTAGTTACTGGGTGCAGATGAGATGAGATGAAGATGAGGTGAGGATGAGTTGAGGATGAGGATGAAGACATCATCTTCATCTCTTCTTCATCACCTCATCACATGCTACATACAACCCACTAATCTAATCTCGCTACTAGGAAGAGGCTAGTTCCTACAACATATCTAACCTATCCTAAATTATGTTAGGAAGTTAGAGTAAGATAGTAGAAAGCTATAGCCTTTTCCTAACATAGTTCAAGGTAGGTTAGATATGTTGTAGGAACTAGCCTCTTCCTAGTGGCAAGGCTAGATTAGTGGTAGGAACCGAAATCCCATTTTTAATCTCTTTTTCATCATCGAAGAAGAGACGAGGATGAGATGATGATAATTAGGTACTACACAGTTTAAAAAATGAGATCGTCTTTCTCATCGTCTCATCCTCATCTTATCTCATCCTCATCTCATCCTCGTCTCATCCTCGTCTCACCCTCGTCTCATCCTCATCTCATCTCATCTGCACCCAGTAACTACCCCATGACCAACTAATTCATTTAATTACATATTTTCCCTACACAAGACTAATTTCCAGTTCAAGAGAATTTACCGAAAGGCCTGTCTATAGTAATCAACATGTTGCCTCTCTCGTCTCAGTAGACCTTATACTCTCTTCTTGAATAGCTTATCCATCCTCTTCACGATTAATAGTCAAGTCAAGAGAAGAATTTAATATTTTTAATAATCGCTAATCGCATCATCCAAGTCATAAAGAATGATTAGTTCATCTCCTTAGTTTGCATTTATTTGCTCAACTCTTAAACGATTAATAAGCAAATGGAACAGCATACAGTCGACTCTGTCTACATAGAAATTTCCACCAGAGAAGAAATCCTTATAAAGAGAATGTGTTTTAGAGCAAAAATGAGATGCTGGGTTATAAACAAATAGTCTCACTTTACTCACTCAATTCCTTTTTTTGCTAGCCTAAACCTCTCCTTCGCTAAAGCCAACCGTAACATCCAAAAAAGTGAACTAATTCTTCAATTTTACCCACAAGGACTAGTTTCTTCTACAAGGAAATGTCTGTAGCAAAATTCTGGCCAATTAGCACTGTAAGACTCATTTTCCTATGCAGTTTTATAGAGCACTATAGAGAGAGTATAGCTCTATACAGCAAAAGCCTTAAGTAATTTTTGTAATGTATTACTATATAAGAAATTATATAGCCACTATATAGACAGAGTCTACTGTCTAAGAGATCAGTAGAGTAAATACCCTGAAAAATGTAGAGTTGCATAAGGGAAGAATTAAAAAGTCTATTCTTGGGAAAAAGTCTCACTTTGAGGTAAAAACCACTGACCTTTATAATTACTACCTTCAGCTCGGCATATATACAACTCACCCTACTTCTTCTTACCCGTGTCTTCTTCTCTACCTTATTACTTGTATACTTAGTTTAGACTACATCTACATCTCACCTAAGAACATCACTACATCAACATTTCAACTTTTAACACATGCACCACTAAATAATCTACGACCCTTCTGCCAAAATTTGCAAAGGGTACTAACAACTAGCTGGTAAATGCATAACTAATATTCTCACTCCATAAAGTAAAAATCATGTGATGACGCAATGGAATATCAAATGTTGAAACATGCAATGTTAACCTAAAAAGGAAAGTAAAAATGCATAACTAATATTCTCACTCCATAAAGTAAAAATCATGCGATGACGCAATGGAATATCAAATGTTGAAACATGCAATGTTAACCTAAAAAGGAAAGTAATTACACAACTACAGTGGACTCTGTTTATAACGTAACGCCAAGATTTTTCAGTTTTCTATGTTATAGAAAGAGTTATAAAGACAAACTCTCTCTTAGTAATACGGAGCAATATAGCATAATTTCCGTTATAAAGAGAGTTTAATTGGTTTTTACTTACTATTTGTTTATGTACTCATATGGTTAATATGGTAGTCGAAGTAAAGTTTTAGGACACAAGAAAAGTTGGAAAGATTTTAAATATTGGAGAAAGTTTGTCAAAAAAAGTAAAAAATATATAAGACAAGGTGGCAGTTTGAGCCAATTTACGCTATAGACAGAGTAACTTTTCATAAAGGCCATCAAATAGTTATAGGCAGGTTTCCGTTATAGACAAATGCGTTATAGAGTGAGCGCAATGTATTAACATAGGGAATTGGCCCGGAGACTGAGATTTCTACTAAGACAGATTTACGTTATAAAGAGAGTCCACTCTATAGATATATCTGTATAATCCATTATAAATTGAAGCCAGATATATAGCATACCTTGCAATTTAAGCTCAAGCTGAAACATGCGATTAATAAGGTTGTTTATTTCCTCAAGGCAGAAAAAGAGTTTTCAATCAAGTCCCATTATTATGTATTAGAATTTATAAATCCTATTTAACTCTTGCGATGAAATTAATATAGCTATATTACCTGCTGTACAAAATATCATAGCAAAGGAAGAGATATGAGAAATGATACTATGTACAGAAGTAAAAGCTTTCTTCTTTGCCAATATCTCTTGTACCAATCGAGTTCCAGCAATGACCGTTGCAACGTTTACAATGACAAATGCTACTATCCAACTGGTAACTTTTAATTGTGACCTCTCAGGAAGAAGTTTATGGAAAGGAGCTTTTTCATTCCAATTGAAAAGAGAAAGAGTTGGAAATCTGTAGACACGGAAGTAAGCTTTGTAGAGTTTGGCGAAAGGCAACATTTTTCTTGGCTGGATGATTTTAGTCTAAATTGAAAAACTAAAAGCGACATTTAAACTGCTGGCAATTTTGTCCTTGATTAAAATTGATGTTATGAATTTAATTCTGAATTTGTGGCTCGTGGCAAAAATTATTTTATGGAAAATTTTATGGCTTAAAATTGCTTTAGAAATTATAGGCTTACTGTAGTGAGGCAAATGGTCATATTTTTTTCTTTACAGTTTAAGGTAATAATTTCCTTATAAATGAACATTGAATTTCTTGTAACATTTGACATTGGCTGTAAATA
>VCNE01007929.1:0-10610 GCA_009869805.1 Oncopodura yosiiana
AATAATAATAATAAAAAAGAGATTATCTTGTGATAAAGATCATATAGCAGTTTTATAGGTTATATTAGCTCATTTAATCATTCAGCTTACAACAATGTTATTTTTGGTTTAATTAAAGAGAGCAGGTAGGAGACTTAATTAGGAGGATTGTTGTACCTTATGACGCCCCATGTCAGCTGGAACTAATTTGAACGTTATTGTGCCTTCGGAAGCTTTGAGTATTTGAAGAACGTCGTCTGGTGTCTTTCCTTCTACGCTCAATCCGTTCACTTCAACTACTTCGTCTCCTGGATAAATTAGGCCTACAAAGAAATTAAATTACTTAATAAATATATCCGTAGTAAAGTTAAGAGGAATTAAACAATAAGTTTTTTAATTACCACTTCTATCTGCAGCTCCACCATGCATAACACGAGCAATAACAATTTTCCCACTGTCTTCATCCTTTCGAATTGTAGCACCCTGTCATTGTCAACAATACCAACAATTAATTAAGTGACAATCGACACATGATTAGAAAAATACAGAAACTCAAAATATCAAATCATCACACACCAAGTCACAAAAATATCACTGAAAAATTACTCTAGAAACTCTCATGCAAATAATAATATCAATTTACATGTTACAAACTCAAAGCCAAAAAAGAATTACTAAAAACACCAACACAATTTTCTCTCTAATTCTAATAATTCTCTTACCACAATTGGCTCTGCTGTTCTTGCTCCATCCTACATTTCCCATTATTTTTGTACAATGTGGAATATATTAAGAAATGCAGCGTATTTAAGTAAAGATAACAAATATTTACAATCTTTTCCCATTTTGTTAGTACTTTAGATATTTATCTTTGCATTTTTTACAGTGAGTATTATTATTATGAAATATTATTAAATAAAACTCACCAATGGCTCACTGGATTTAACAAGTTGAACAATTTTAATAGTCTCCTCAGGATCATTAGGGTCCGGCATTTCGCTTGGAAGTAAATCCGGGAGTTTGGGCATGTAGTCTTTGGCCGCAATGATATCATGAGAGAAAAGTAGCCCTTGCAAATGTGGTGTTTGTAACAATTCAAACAAGTCCAAACATTCTGGATTATCTTCATTTGCAACTGCTCCAATTACATCCATCACATCTTCTAAAACTTGCACAGAGTTACTTAGGATTGGATGAAATCTGTCATTATCTTTTTCTAGGATAGAATTATGAACTTTGACCAAAGCATGAAGCTCCCGTGATTGTAGTAGATCTGATAGAAACCCAATTTCCTCATCACATCCTGGTGGTAGAGAACCACGTGACTCTTCTAAAGTCACTAATAATTTTGACAGCACTGTTGTTGAAAATAAACAATTGTCATTATTAATATTATTATTTTCACACATGTTGAAATGAATGTTGATAAAGCCTTCTTAAACTCAACAACTCAATGGAAATATAACAAAAACTACTGGAAAATCTGGAGCGATAAAAATTAATAATTGTCACTGTAAATTCCAGTGACTGTCGATTTAATATTATTATTCGCACATGATGACAGCTCTAATAGCCAAAAGTCAATGGGAATAAAAACATAGTGATGGAAGAAATATTTTCCCAGTTTTTCTTTCTTCTGGATTTCTGGAATCTATTTTTAGAACTGAAATCGATATATTCAGCTCAACTCCTAATTAATAATTAATCGTGCGTGTTACACTATAGAGAATTTCTCTCCAGTAGAATATACTAAAAGGAAAAACGTGTTGAACTTAATTTAATTGACAATTGATTGAATTATCTAACCCGGATCCCAACGTTGAGGAATGTCCAACATTTTCTGACTGAATGTCACCTTCTGCTATGACCTCTTGACACTATCAATGTTGCCTAATGGCTCTAAAAGAGAATTCTTGTCAACGTTGATGGGCATCAACTCTTCTTTTCCTCGTGTCACCACTATAACGTCCACCACAAATTGATGTCAGAATTTAAATAACCTATGGTAAAATGTCAACAATAACAATTCAATTTTAATTACTTTTCCTCTTTCATCAAAATGTCAACAATTCATAAGAAATACTTAACAATCTTAACGTGCAACGTCAAATATTTATTTTTACCTGATGATGACAGAAATTGAAACGAAAATTCTCCGATTGTTGCAATCCTCTTCTCGTCTGTCAACTTGTGAATATCTCCTTCGGGTAAAATCGGATCAACTGTAGAAAAAACGGGTAGAATAAAAATGTTATGCCGAAATGTGAAATGCGGGAGAGGCTGATGATGGTGGAGAAAAAATCATCTGCAGCAGCGATCGAATCTTTGCTCCATCTATTTCAATGTTAAAATCAACATCTCCCGCAATTCAACGAACCTTCCTCTTTTTTATAGCGTCTTTTTCATGCAGAAAATTATGATTCAATATAGTTAACCAGCAATTATTATGACAGTAGAGAGGACACAAAAATGCAACAACAATGAACAAGTCACTCGTCAATGTTGTCACAATTTCTATTATTCTCCTTGATTGCAATAAAATAAATTAGCCATGCAAAAAAAAATACTTTTGACATTCCTTTTATTTCTCCTTTTAGTAATTTTCACAATAAATTGTCTATTATTTTGTTTTTTATAGTAGCACGCTCAAAACCTCTTGAATTGTAGTCTAGATTTAATTATTATTTTAGTAGAATTTCTAATAGTGGTTTACAACAAGTGGACTATTTATCTATATAGTTCACCACTATCTACCATATTATTATTACAACTGCAACCATCATGATTTATTTTACATTATTGACGACGAACTATAATAATAATAAACTTAGAACTAAACTGAGATTGGTAGGAATTCTCTTAGAATATATAGAAGCTAATTAATTACATATTTATGGCTGATGATTAACTTATTTTTATACATATAATTACATTATGAATAAAGTCTCTACTAAATGCCTTAAATCAACTTAATTAGCTTAATTAATAATTGTCTTGCATAGTATAATTACAAATTGATATTGCTTACATATAAATATTAACTCTAGATAGCTCTGTACAAAAAGCATTGATTGAAAATGAAAAAAAGAGAATCGTACAAAAAAAACGTAATAATCCATTATATAACTGACTTGACTAATTGACAAAATTATAAATTACCTAAATCATTACGTAATATATAGTAGATATAATAATTCATTGCGTTGATTGTGAGCGGTTTCAAAAATGTGTTAATATACATATATATAGAGATAAGTTCAAAGTTTCGGAAACACTTAATATATTTGCATATATCATAATTCATATATTTGGAAGAGTTTTAAATTGAAATGTTGAATGTGTTTATAATTTGTGTGAGCAAAGTATTTATTTATATATAGAGTCAGTGAATTTTTTCTTATATGAATACATTGGGATATTAAATATTTTAATCTTTAATTAGGAATGAGAAACGACTAAACTTCAAACGTAGAAAAATGCTTTCAATTCTTCTTCTTCTTCTTAAACTTTTTATAACATTGAGCTGATGAATGACTTTTTTCTCTCTTCTTTTGGAATCCATAAAATATTCCAACTTTTTGGACCCTTGGACAAAACTTGAAGCTGACATTTTTTTAATCTTGAGAAGAGAGCTCAATTTTTTTCATATCTGAGAACACGAGACTCTTAATTATCCTTGTAAATTAATTAGTAATATAAGTTTTGTACATTTTACATTTACAGTCTACAATCTACTTCACAAGAGGAATATTATTACATTATGGTAGAAAAGGTTCAACAATTAAGAACTAGTCAACTTTTTTTAGGTAATTACACAAGGTTTTCTTATAATTACTAGTTGTTAACAATCATCAGATCTTTTTCAACTATTTGTTGTCCATTTAACTTTGCACTATTTTAATATCATTATCTTGTAAATATCTTACGAGAGATGACTGATAACTACTACTACTATTATTATTTTTATGCGTCCGTTTGTTCATAATTTGTTCTTCATTTAATATTCTTATACGTGACGATAACTGAAAATGACGACACATTGGACTCTGTATAGGACTGAGATATTTTGAACAAGAATTATATACAACATTTTATGGCAATGACTCTATTAGTACTACACTCAATATAATGTCTACATATATATATATAACTTTTTAAATCATGTTGAACTCTCGTTAATTGTTGGCAGGACCAGGATAGTAATATCTATCAAATAATAACAATTAATTAGTAAAGAAAATTATATAGAATTTAGTATATAGAGAAACTTACGGTGGTGGTCGCTCATATTCTTGAGATGCTGGTGGAGTATGATGATTATTAAATACCATTTGTGATCCCCAGGCTCTGTGCAAATAAAATTAAAATAGAAACCACTCATTAGTAATTAAGTAGAAATAATAATTATTAACAACATTTAAACAAGTAACAATAATTAACAACACAATTTCAATAATTAGCAAACATTATAAAAACGTCAGGAAAAAGCAACAAGTAAATGATAAACTAATTGTTGAGGTCATACTCTCGATTATCATAAAGAAAAACGACTTCCTCGTCACTGCCATTAGTATTCTCATTATTGTTAGCATTATCACCATCACCAGAAGAAGAATTTGAAACTACACTGTCATCATTAAGAGGAACAACTACATTATTGAAGCACTGTCTAAGTCCTCCATGAGAAGAAGAAAAACTACTTCTACAACTACCACTACCACCACCATGAATAATACTTGGCACTGCAGGTGGAGAAGTAGAGACAGCAGAGTAAGGAGGTGGTGGTGGTTCAAGCGGCACACTTCTAGTAAGTAATTAGTGTTAATTATTAATTAGAACAACATGCAATATATAACAAACCAACAGAAAATTAAAAAAAAATAATAAATTAGTACTCATAGTCATGCGAAGGAGAAGTGTCAATAAAACGAAGATTGAGACGAGAACTTGGCTTGGGCCGAACTTGGGCCAGATTTGTTGTTGAGCTAAAGTCCATAATACTAAGAAATTAAGTTAATTAAAAAAATAATAATAAAAAACTGTCCCAATGCAAAATATTTACATAGCTAATCTATATATTTACAATTAAATAATTAAGTGCAAATATTAAATTAGTTAGTCATACTTTTGTGAAGTGTCATCAAATCTGGAGGCAGGATGATGTCTACTAGAATGTCCACGTGGCTCTCGATCTCCTCCAGCACCTCGTTCACGAACAACTTTATTTCTTTCTGCTCTTCTTCCTCCTCCTCCACCACTAATTATTACAAAACACGTGCAATTAATCACAACTAATTAGTCACAAAACATAATTCTTCTTTAAGGACTACCAATTCAAGTTAGAATGGAAGAAAGGGAAATTCTTCTTCCATTGCTAACTTAGTTTTTAGTAGGTAGCCCTTAAATTTTACAAGCATCAAGAGAGTTAGTAATTTTACTTGGCATTGAGGCTCAAAGGAATTGTGTCTCCATCGCCATAGCCAGAGTAGTACGTCTCACTGCATCAGAAAAGCAAAGCACCAAATAAACCAAAAATATTAGTAGCTCGCCTAATTAATTAATCAACTCTAATAATTAACATACCTTTCATATCCACTGATCTTATACTTGGAATAAAGTCTCGCCAGTATCATACTCATAAGAATCAATGGTAGAAACAGCAAAAGTAAACAACTTAATGCAAACCAAAATCCATTTAATGGTGATCCAATTTTATGACAGAAAGTGGCTACAGTTGCATTATAACTTTTATACAGTGGCGTACAATCTCCAACAGAGTCACGAATAGCTCGATAAGTAAAATTGGCATAGTCCTCCACATGTCTAATAAACTCAATCTCAAATTCCTTGGCTAATTCTCTTAATTGTTGAGTAGCACCATCATCACGTAAACTAGATTGTGCTTTCTCAGCAGCATCTGCCACACTTTCAATTCTCTCAGCTAAATCTTTTTGCTTTAATGATAATTCTCTTAGAGTCTCAGCCGACTTGTTAACATCATCCAACATTGGAATCAAAATCTTATGTTGCATAGTTTCCAAATACATAATCTGAGTCATTAGTCTTGTCTTGACATTATTACTTTCACCTTCGTCATTAGCCAAAGTTTCATTTAATCTTGAAATTATTTCATTCAAATCTGCTGATGTAATAGAATCACGAAGCTGATCAGCAAAATCATCAAATCTGATTTTAGTAATTTGACTCCGAGCAAAACGATTCAATTGATTCTTAGCATCTTGACTTAAAAATATTATTCCTTCTAGTAGCATCTAAAGGAAGTTTAACTTTTTCAGCTAGTTTTCGAGCTTTAGCTTTAAATTTGTCAGCTAGAGATGAAATATTTCCAATATTGTAAACTGGTGCTAGTTGAAAAGCTTTATAAGCTGAAGAACCTTGTTGACATTCACTAACGATTTCAGAGTAAGGTGGTAACTTGTAATTATAATGTTTGGAGGAGATACGGATTTTTGGTAAATGAAATGCTGACTCTGTCCGATTGTCATTGGCGTAAAGAGCTTCACAAATTACTTGGGACAGAAGGCCGGCTGTGAGAAAATGAGCCAGAGCGATGATGACTAGAATAGCACAGAGAAGAAACATCCAAAAGACGCCACTGGAAAGAGAAAAAGAACGAATTAATAATTGGGACTTAATTAAAGATTATTGCTAATCTCACCAATTAAGAAATGTTGAGCCCGTCTTTCTAGAACAGCATTCATTATTATAATCAGATCCAGGTTGCTTTCCACAGAATCCAATAAAGATTCCCAAAGTCAATAGGAAGAAAATAAATGATAAAGCAATGCAAACGCCCAGTACAGCATAATATCTAAAAAAGAGACGAAAAAAATCAAATGATTTAGCAGATTGTAGATTTTAGTCTGATACGCTAAAGAAATCAAAGTTAACATAGCGTAGCCATTGAAGAGCTTCATAGCTTCAGCTATGTAATTATGTCATTAGCCCATGTACTCTTCCTTTTCCTTTTGCGCTTAACAACTCATGAAGCAGACAACAATATGTTTCAAGTTCATGACTCCAAAGCGGAAAAGGAGAACGAACTTTTCACATTTATATATATACACCTTGTTATACATAAACGAATGAAAGTGTTACATAACAACTATATACTCACCGATAAGGACCATATTTCTTGACAAGAACTTCAACATCCTCAACTTGCTCTCTTGTCTCAGCCACTGGTACAGAGTCTAATGCATCAGTCAATGTTTTTGCTACAGCTTCCAACTCTTTCCCAGTATCATTTATAATCTTTTTAATATCTGGAATGACAGGGTCAACTTGGTCACGAATTGTTACACCAAGTCGGTTGAACTCTGCTTTTCCTCTTTCAATTGATTGTCTCACATCCGTTCCCAACAAAGTTCCCAACTCTCGTAGAATTTCTGTCATGTTTGGCAACTGAAAGAATAAAAAACAACAACAATGTTATATACAACAATACTATCTCTCTTAATGTGAATAGACTTGCATAATAATAATACAAATATTAGTAGCTTAAAAAGGCATTGCACTCGTCCAATGTTATATAAGCAAAAAGAAATAAAAAAACTGAAGTTGAAATTCTCATCAGGTGACTCATCTTTTTGCATTGAACGTTTTAAAACAGTTTTAATGATCTTAAAGAAAAGATATTAGCGGTTTAGTTAACTACGTACTTAAAACACTAAATAATAATTATTATTCATTGTTGAATGAATGATTGCAGCATGCAAAAATAAATATTGCATGCTTTATACAGTTGCAATTGTTGTTGACATTGACATTGACCATGTGGCCATCAAATAATAAACTGCATACAACATGCGAAACTTCCTCAACTCTTCTTACCTTTGGATAGTACATTGCAATAGCCTGAGAATGCAGCGTTAATAATATTACCCATAAGAAAATAATTAGTTAACAATTAATTATTAAATTCCCATCACCATTATATAATATTTTTTTACAGTACTAAGAAGAAGATATTAGTAAATAGAGTTATAAAAAAGGAAGAAAAAATAAGAATTACATTTTTGAAATCATTAGAAATTCTGAGTGTCCGAATCTCTGGCGTATTTTTAAGATCTTGACATTTTTGAGTTGTACACTGATCCAGTAGAGGAATGAGTTTATCTTTGCTATCTTCCAATCCAGCTTGTAACATATCAGCTTTTTCTTTCAGACGTTTTGATGCTCGCTCTACTTCCAGTACTGACAAACCTTTAAAAAAACATGTGTAACAATCAATTAAAAAAGTCTCCTCATCAAGTGCAGTACATTAAATTAATGACATTAACTTACGAACGCTTTCAACAGTATCCAAAACTTCAGTCAAATTATTCAGAGCTTGAGCTCCTGTCTTTCGACTCAGTCCATCCTTGATGATCTCACCACTCTCTAAAAAATCATAATAATTATACACATTCATTACATTTCATAATAAGTGAAAATAATAATTTCCCTGTAAAGTAGACTATGAATATTAAATTATTATGTAAATATAATCATACGTGACTAACTCCTAACTTATATTTTAGTAAACATACTTTTCTTAAGAAATTGTACTTACCGTAAATATTCTAATAGAAACTAGCCATTATTATTACTACATTATTATTATTTTTATACCAGAGGATAAGTTTGAATTTTTACAGTAGAGTTTGGTATTCAAAAAATTACTATTCAGAACACGAGTCCAGTGCATAAGTTGTGGCTTCGTGATTTTTTCACAAGAAATCGTGAAGACATCGAAAGGAAATGGGAAAGTTTTTTTTACTAAGTCTGCCCTAAAACTCTACAACATAATTTTGCCATTTAGACTCCAAGCTTTAAGTTGTAGACATTTATCACACATCACACCTGTCTCTTGTCTTGTAGCTACATTGTTGTATTTTCTCAATGTCCCAATTTTTCTACTATGAAAACTACAAGTGCTCTATCTCATGTTCTCATGTGGCTTGGCTTGAGTTTTAGTATAGAAGTAGTAGTGACAGTGGTTTACAAGTTAAAAAAGCAACCTAACCATAAAACCACAAGTCAACGACAAAACATCATCATGATGTTGTTACTCAGCTTGCCTTTTATCATTTATGGCTATCTCTATACTCTTTGGCTGTTGGCCAAATTGTAATGAATGAGAGAAAAATGGACATTGAACTAAAGTGAGCAGTTTTCCTATATATTCTCTAGTAGCGAATATAAATTAGCATATGTATCAGTGACATTTTCACTCATTTGGTTTTAAAAAAGAAAAGGAAAAATCTAGGGCACTTTTCTAAAGAAGTTCAAGACCACAAGATGCATTTTCTATTTTGAGCTCATTAGTATAATAGAAGAGACTATTAGAGACATCATTGAAAATATAAGGCTTGGAGCTAAATTATTTTTTATATCCGAGTTACTAAAATGCCGCAGAGACTCATAAAGATAGATTTCCACTACTATTTTAAAATTAATCAGATTACTGGAAAACTGGCTACTGAAAGACTGAATTATAACTCACCATCGAGAATGTGATTCAGAGTGACAGCAAGTCTCCTATAATTCTCTTTGAGTATTGCATTAATTTGCTCCTTCGTCACATCCAAATAAGTGTCCACATCACGTAAACTCATTGTCGACGTCTTCCGGTGCGCCTTCAATGTTTCTTCGCATTTGCTCATTTGTTACAAAACAGCAGACGAGTCCAAACCTTTAAAAATCAAAATAAAACATTAATACACTACAGTTTTCTCCTTCTCCCTACGACTCTTAAAACTGATGACGACTTTCATTTCTTTTTAGTACTTTGCAATGGACATAACATTACTTCATTCTTTACGATTATACTCACATAAATGCCAATTAGACACTCACGACCGTTTCTTCTCACATCAACTGTACTTTCTTCTCTGTAAAACAGTTTCATTTGCATCAATCTATCTTTATCTACCTTACTACTACATAAGCCTAGAATTTTAAAATTGTAGTAAATAAATGCCAACATTTCTTCCACGCTCTCATCTATCCTATATATAACGTCATTCATCCTAATCTCTTATCAAATCCATCGTCATCATTCATCACACTATACACTTTTTCTTTACTACCTGGTGAGATAATGTAACGTAACTTTTTCTAAGCATGTTATGTTGCAACTTTACGAGATTCTTATTCTCATCACTCTCCTACAGTTATTTTTAGTCTCGCTCTTTAAATAACTCTTGTAAAGTCTCTAAACCTAAAATAACTAAATGTCTCACGCTCTCTTACTTCTAAGCTCTAACCTTGCTAAAAATCTCTGCATAACTCTTTCTGACATTTGCATACTTCATTTCAACACAAGCTAACGACTTTTATAATACGTTATGCTATGCATTTAAAAAAAATAATTTTTCAACACTACATAATAATAATTTCTTATACTAATATAAATAACCCTTTCACTTTTTACTCCCTTCATCTCATTTACAATTATTTTACATCAACATTCAAAGACTTGAAAAAAATATAAGGAACTAAAAATACTAAACCAAGAAATTGTTTCACTTCACTGGACACAACTCAACCGTTGTAGAATTGCTACCTACAAATTATCATCACCACCACCACCACTTCTCCACCAAGGTCATTAACTAAACTAATGA
>VCNE01007934.1:0-68185 GCA_009869805.1 Oncopodura yosiiana
TTTTCACCTCTTGAAGAGTGAAAAGTGAAAAAATTGCAAAGCCTGCCTGTGCTCTGTATTAATGTGTAAAATCATCACCATATGATATTAATGATGTTACACTTAACCTAAACGCCATGTATTTTGATGGCAATTACATATTTCCAACATATTGTGTAACTGTAGTTCTCACATAGAAGAATGAATATATTATGTACTAAATATGTAATGAGAAATCCTATATACAATTATGATATAATGATGTTATTGTGTGTGCTTTACTCTGCTCTAATGTGTCAATGAGATAAGTGTGAACCATATATTACTACTAAGAGAGCCACACACACACATAATATATACCTTTGCATATATATTGAAACTCGTTTATATTACTACTATACTATACTTGTACATGCTTTTAAAAGTCATAGTGATATGATGATAGTTTTGTATACACAAGTCAATGTCATAAGAAGTAGCATTGTAAAATTTTATCCATGTGGCTTCATAAACTACTTACTGTTTTGTTACAAACAACTACTGTCCCAGTGTACGTTGCGTGTATTATATATATATACAAAGAGAGAAGTCGAGTCTTAAACTCGTGTTTTGAAAAGTATGGAATGTGTGTATATCATTATCTAAATGCTAGTCAACAATGCTGTTGATGATTTTGATACTGTATATCACTATACATACTAAAGTGTTAGTATACACAATACAATAAGCATGTAAAAGCATTTTACTATTACACTAGCACACATAATGGACTATTCTTTGATTTACATTACAGGTGATCAAAAAAAGTGGGGGAGAGAAGTTTTAAGCCTGGCATAATAGAAAGAGTTGTGTGAGAGAAAAAAAAAGATGAATATGGACGAGGTGGTATTACGAGAGGGTGGCAACTCTCTGCCAGGTGTTGTAGATGTCTTGGGCAGTCCGAACCAGTCTACTTCTGCTGACGACGAAGAAATGGTGGACGCTGAGAGAGATTTAGCTGAAGATGCCCAGTGGAAAAAGATTCAACAAAATACGTTCACCCGGTGGGCTAATGAGCATCTTAAAACAATTCAAAAAAATGTGGGTAATTTAGAAACAGACTTGTCTGATGGACTTCGACTCATATCACTCATTGAAGTCCTTTCAGGCAAACCACTTCCAAAACATAACAAGAGACCCACGTTTCGTTCTCAAAAGTTGGAAAATGTTTCAGTGGCTCTCAAGTTTTTAGAAAAGGATGAAGGAATTCGGATTGTCAATATTGGTAAGTAATATGGATTCTTGTAATCTTATGTCTACTACCTGTCAAGTTTTTATTAGATTGTGTCATGTCATACATAAACATAGCCGGATAGTAGATTTGTATAAGTCAAGTTACACCTGTAGTCTAAAAATGTGCTTTGCCGGTATTCTTAGGGAGCACGCTATATAGTTTCAAAGCTTTATAGTAGTAGTATAAGAAGAAGATATATGAGTAATAAATTGAGCAATTTTTTTTGTGTAAGAGATGACGATGATGATAATATTACCATCATGTTCTGTATTTAAGAATGACAAATTTTTGTCCTTGTGATGACCTCTTGATTTGTGGCTGAGCGAGATATGTTTTTTATTATATGTAGTATTCTCTCAACTTTAAAAGAATGACCTAGTTGTGAGATATTTAGTAGACTCTTTAATAGTTCAACTAGTGTACACACAACAATTCAACAATTTAGACTTGTCTCACTGACTGACTCCCCATCGGCACTTTTTTCCATAATTGGTACATGATGTCATCTACAGTGAATGTTCATATATAGCTGAGCTCTCACAACTCTTCACATTTTTAACTGCAGCATCATATCATGAAAAAATATACAATTCAAAATGCTTTATCGAGTGACCTAAGCATAAAAGAGATTTACAAATTCAATGCTAAAAATGTTGTCATATTAATATATGCATTGTTGTCACAAGAATATATAGAGCATATTCCTTTTTAATAATTATATGTGAGGTGAGATATTCACTTTTGATTTTAATAGAGTCACATTAGATATTTTGGTATGTGCATGTAAAATTAGTAATAAACTCTTTGCATAGTATTATCATTATGATTATTAGGTGTGCGTGTAAACTTGGTCATTATTTACATCTGGTTGCACTCATCTACAAAATTAGTAAGTGTTTACCAACACGAAAGACTCATTCATTTAGCCAATTTATTTCCGATTTACTCTAATATAATAACGTAACAAATTGCTAAAAAAGGAGTCACGAAACGGCAGGCAGTTGTAGAAAGAGAAACTCAATTAACTATACTTGGTAAAATGGCAATCTTTTGATCTGATATATATGGATTCTTTTTTGACTCTATGTGTTATTGCTACATAAGAAGCGATAGTGTTATGTCATGTGTTCAATTGATTCATTCACTCATCTCAGCATAAATGCCTTTCTTCTTGAGGTTATGTCCATAAAAGGCAAGGAAATTGTAGATTTGACAAAGTTGCTTACATATGATATTGTTGTTTATATTTGTCAGCTTAGAGATATAATTCTTCAATGTAGGTTACTAGTTAAAATTGCCCATGTATAGACATTCTTTGAAGCTTTTCATGCTAATCAGTCTCTATTTTAAAATACGTAGATTACTTTTAAGATGACTTAATGTTTTCCTATCAAATGTCAACCGAAAATACTTATCAGCATATCGAGTCATATATATAAGTTTTATTTATTGCTACATATAGAGTTGTATATCTTGTAAAAGTATCTAAAATAACTGTGTCAAAATTTTGACTAGAGAAATCTAAATCATGGATGATATATAAAAAAAACCTTTCTAAGACGTATATATAACATTGCATTAGTTGTAAATAAGTCTTGTTGCTGAAATTGTAATGTAGGAGCAGTGAAAGAAATTGGAATCTGCTCTTTAGTACATTTTGAGAAAGGAATATTATATGCTATAAAAAGTCCATTTTGTTCAAACAGCCTATTTTCAAGTCTAATGCTTGTTTTTTAAGAAACTTGGTTTTTGGTATAGTACAATGCCAGCATACATATTATACTGTATTATTATATTCCAGTCTTGACTCTACTTTTCTTTTGATCAAAACCTTGCATATGGCACATATAAATATATAGAACTTTCGTGCATTCACCAAAATCCGATAAAATCTACAATTCTGTCACAAATTCATTGCAGTATGGCAAATGTGTCTTTGGAAACGTCTCAGCTTCAAAGAAACCTACGTTGTCTATAGTTGAATTGAATAGTATGTGTTACTCAAGTGACACTGAGGAAGAAAGAGAGAGAACAGAGAGAGTTTTCTCTCTCTCTGGCTGAGAAAAGAGATCACAATTCTAAATTTGATAACGTTTTTCTTATACAATATATATATTGAGAGAGCATATGAAATAGTATATACCAGTCTTCCAAAAATATAGTTGTTCTAGAGCGCCTAGAAGAAAGAAGTCTTGTATATTGTTAAACTTTGAAGCTACAACGAGTTTAGTTTTGAAAATGTATTTAGATAGATAGATAGAGAGAGAGAGAGAGAAATGTATTACCATGTTCTCTTTTTGGATGAGTTCTCTCATGTCAGGTCACTAGCCCTTTGAAAATTCAGAGCTATACAAAATTCTAAGAATGAATTGCTGGTGGAGTTTCCGGAGACGTCTTTTAGATTTGGGTTGTCATGCCGTTACGCAATACATCAATTTCAAGAGATATTAAGAAAACAATCTGTATGCGAGTTGCATGATCAATTGTAATTCTAATAGGAAACCTCACAAAGTCTTCTTTTCAATGTTTTAGTCGGCTATTATATGTTATAAAACGTCCATCACTTGTAAATTCTTAAAATAATATGATGACAACAATAATGTGAGTCATTGTTGAGAAATTTTTTGAAACAAGTATATAGTATATATGCATATATCTTGTATAGTATTTGTAAATTGTATCTATCTCTCTTCTCTCTCAACTTCTTTATTATATAAAAGGATCCCTGGAGAGAGATTATTAAAATGATTTTCCTTACGGCTACATGCAGCTACACCAAATTCGTTTGTGTTGACTTCACTGATGTAGAGAACTCTCTTTTCTGAGTTATGTCATATACCGTTGGAAGCATTTTGTATTTGTATATAAAGTTGAGTTGTGTGTATTTTGCTTGTTGTTTTGTGGTGACTTGTCTTATAACTTTGAGCTGCTTGCCTAAGAGATTATACGAAAGGAATGAAAAACCATAAATAGTCATGAAAATTTAAGTTCCTTTTCCTTTATATCATTCCTCAATTTGCCAAACTTTTGAGCAAAGTACTTTTATATCTTTTATTCTGTCACTCTTTATTTCTTCTTTGGTTTGACCAAGGAAGAAATTCTCTACTATTCACTTTTTATAGTGATTTTGAGTTTATGTGTATATTAATATACCATATATCGTATACAAGTTTCTTTTTCTACCTCACTCGAAGCTTAATAGAAAAGACGTCTTCCGCTAAATTTGTAGCAATTCCCAGCAGATTTTGTCTGAAAGCTGAAATATGTAGCTGTCAACTTCCTAGTTTTTTTTTTATTATATGATGTAGACACACAGAAGAGTTTGTAGAGAAAGAAAAAAAACGAAAAGAATGAATTTTCTATCAGACTCGTTACGCTTCGATTGATAATACTTTCCCCTGTAGTTCAACTTCAAATAGTTGTGTGTAATAAAGAACCCTTTTTTCTTCAGACCACACGGCTATGATGATTTATGAATACTACTTTATGAGAAATTTGCTGAATAGACACGTTTATAGAATGTAGATGAGATAGTTGGTTTTTCTCCTGTCCATATGGGTTATCTTATAATGATTCAATGTAGTCAAATCTGGACATCACTTCAATATATGTGAGATATCATTGAAATGATAACTGTTGTATTTTTGAAGGATTTATACTGTAGGCTCTTCACTGTAGGGTAAAAGAGGTATTGTTTTCTCTATTGTAGTTTACTTTCCAGTAATAAAGTGAATACATGTGTGGCGATGCATGAAAATTCTGAAGAGCTAGACAGAGAAGAAAAAATGCTACTAGAAATAATCTTTTCTTTAGGTTTCCTGTAACTTGTCAAATGAATTACATAACATTAGGTTGTTTGACCCGAGAAATTAATATAGTGACTACAGTAGTTAAAAAAGACTCGGAAGAAATCCAGTTTCTGGTTCCAGAATCGTAGCCCTCGCGAAGTTTTTTTGAGAAACTGTTACAAGGGCCTCACTGCATTTACTCTACCCTAGAGGCGCTAGTCTTACTTTCTCAAATCAAAATTCTCTGAAGCTATAGAATATGAAACTAGATTTTTTTAAGTATAGTCACTACTCACTATTTTAAATTTCTGGATCAAATAATATGATACTCTCCTTATGTTACTCTGTTACATTTGTATGTTCGTCATTACTAGTAAGACACGAGAAAGTTCTTTCATATAAGTTTATCGTAGTGTATTTCACTGCGTAATTCTATTTGTCTTTTTTTGTTGTTGGTTCACATAGATTCTTCAGATATTGTTGACTGTAAATTGAAACTAATACTTGGTCTAATATGGACGCTTATTTTGCATTACTCCATTTCAATGCCAATATGGGAAGGAGAAGAAGACTATCCTCAACCCGGAGAAAAAGGAGGACCCACACCAAAACAGAGGTTTGTACTTTTTTCCTTCTTCTTCTTCTTTTCAGTTTTTCTTTTTTAGTTCCTGGTCATTCGTCACTTATTTTTTGTTTAGTATCGCATTTCCCATGTTTCTTCTTTCTACGCACTTTTTATATATAGATACAGAGACTATCAAAGAAAAAGAATTATGGTCGAATTTATTCGATTTTCTTTCTCTCACTTGGAGAAAAAGTTGTTAGAAACATTCCGTTCCCTCTCTCTCTTATGCTCTAGAGTCATCGTATATAAGAGATCAGGATGGCCAACAATAATAGTTGCATGTAAGTTTTATGACTTGACACACATGGACATTGTGCCACTGTTCTTTTTTCGTATAAGAGTTTGGAGTAAAAAGGAAATCTTAGAAGAGCAGAAAAGTACACACAAGACACACACGCTTCCGAGAAATTGTACGCCACAAAGTTTATCCAACTTTTTTTTGCGTTGATTGGCTTACTGACAGATATTGGAAGCGATAGAAAAGTTTTGTGTGCAAAGGAAATTTGGCTCAATTGCCAACAAGTTATGTAGTGTAGTAGATATACAATCTAAAATTCTATATCCTATAATTTTTTTACTGTAGCATTTAAGATGTTACATACATGGGAAGAGAGTCGTCTAGTCTATAATAAAATAATAATATTGATTGAGCATAAAATTTCTGTATCAAATTGGACCTCTCTCTTTTCTTGCAAAAACAATCTTTCTCATATCCTTATATATATATTGTTTCTTTAATACTTGAATAATATTTTTCCTCTAGGCTTTTACATTGGGTTCAAAGCAAACTTCCGGATCTTCCAATTTGCAACTTTACCTCAGACTGGAATGATGGAAGAGCAGTTGGTGCTTTAGTTGACTCGATTGCTCCAGGTAAATGCTCTTCCCTAATTTAAACTCTTTTCTTTATATATATATATATATATATAAGCTTCAATTTCACAGGCAAAGAAAACTTTTCAATCAGTGTGTCCGTATTAAAAATAGAGAGTATCAACTAAATAAAGTATATCTATACTATTACTACATTATGTATGTATATCTTATTCTTCGTCTATATATGCACTTCTTATACAATATCATTTTGTGAGAAGACTAAAGACTCTTTAGTAAAGAGTCTTATTTTACTTGGAGTTTAGTTTGCTCTCTCTCAAGCCTTTTCTCTTTTTCTGTTGACTTGATTCTCTTCTTTGACTTTTGTTCTCTATCAAACTAAACTGCCACAGAGCTGCTATTCAGAGTTGGAAATAAAGTTTTATAGTAGAACTCTAAAGTCAATGGAGAAAGTATATATATGTACACATTATACATGATTTCATTGTAGTATTATATTCTACTCTCTATGTGTTTTTTGATAGACAAGTTCTCGTCCAACTCTACTATAATAGAGAACAAGAGTCTCAAAAACTTCTCTGTTCTCTCCATGAATGATTGATAATGTCTCTTCATGAACATTTACACAGGTTTATGTCCCGACTGGCCGGACTGGTCTCCAAATGATGCCTTACAAAATGCTGCTGAAGCTATGGGTCTTGCAGATGACTGGCTCAATGTTCGTCAGGTACGTAAGAGAGAAATGTTCTGACGTTGAAAGAGAGACAGGAAAAGATGGAGAGGAAAGAGTAAAAAGTAGAACGCTAGTAGAAAGAGAGAGAGAGAGAGAGAAAGAGAAGATGAAAAGAGAGGAAAGTAAGAAAGAAAAGCCTAAGGTTGACTGTCAAAGCCAAAGTCTTTACTCTTATTATAGACCAGAGAAAGTTATGTAATCTTTATTCTTCTTCCTCTCTCTGTTTCTACCTGCTCACTACCTTCATATAACGATGTTACATAGAGTTTATAATATGAATATAGTACAGATAATATAAAAGTCTTCATGATGAAAGAAGAGAGAGTGAGAGAAATTTTATTCCTTTCAGCTCATCAAACCTGAGGAGATTATCAACCCAAATATTGACGAATTGTCAGTGATGACTTACTTATCTCAGTACCCTAGGTTAGTATAACTGTATACAAGCAATTTGTAGAAGAACTCTTTTGTAGGATATACAGACTAATATAGTTTCTCATATAATATGTAATTTGATTTTTTTCCCTAGTGCCAAATTAAAGTCTGGAGCTCCTATGCGTCAAAGAACAAATCCTAACAGGTAACATTTTCTTTTTTGATTTATAGTACTATAGCTACCATAAAAACTCAACTTGAGATCAATTTATTAGACACACACTTTGACTGTAAACTCTTACTTCCCAATTACTTTTTCAATTGTATGTATATATACAGTAAAGTAATCGAATAAGCAATACTTGGTTGGTATCTAAGACATATAGAGAATAAAACGGTTATAAGCAAAATTCTTATTAGCAATGTATTGATACTAGTCATTCATTAATTTTTCTTGATTCTGTTGTAAGCAAGTACTCTTACTAGAAATGAGTTGCTTATTCGCGTACTTTACTGTAATGCATTTATAATAGTGCCTTTTTTATCCACAAAAACATTTATGTATAGAAAATATATATATTATTGGTGAGATTTGTCAGGAGATATATATGTAGGTGTATACATTATTACTGTGATGTATAATTGTATTGTGGATGTGCGTAAAACTAAGCAACTGGAACGGATGAGGAAAACGACAGGTTTATATATGTATATGTACATATAGAATTGCAATATATAAATGGAAACGGCGAATTTTTGTATTATGTAATATATTTACACTTTACATTGTTGCTTCCTCCGTTTTTTTTTGCTTTACAATGTACTAGGGAGATTAAGAATCAAAAGTAGCTCAAATTGAATTTAGCTTGCAGGATAGGACGCCAAGAGCAAATTTATGTTAGAATATTACTCATAAAATACAACAAATAAATATATACAAATGCATTCAATGTGTGTAATAGACATTTTTCATTCAGAGGCTTGATGTTATATGATACACACACGAGTTCGTTTCCTTCCTAATGAATTTCCCCTGTAGAGAAACTATTTGTTGACATCACTCTCCATCTAAAATTAATTATGACTGATTTTGTGTCACTCTTTTTCTCTCTGTTTGACTTTACTCTCTGTCTCCTCACTACAAAAAATATTCTAGTGTTGCACCACCAAGGTAAATATCTTTTTTCTACCTGAAAAAAATATTATCCATTATGTTTTCTCTTTGTAGTTTAGACTTTAGTTTTGTACCAAACTCAAAAACTTACTAAAAGAGAAACTAAAGGTATATACAAAGAGTGCATAGGATATATATATATATGTTTTTGCTACTAAATTGGTATTTTTACATTTAGTTGTAGTATAACTGTATGTAGTATATAGTAGTAGAGTAAAATCTTCTAACTGGAATGATATCATCTCATGACTCGACTCTCTCTACAAAAACGTAAACTTTATTTTCAACTTTTTGGATACCTAAATACTTGTACATATATGTATACACAACAAAATAACACAAAAGGAAATGTGTTTAGAGTTACACAAGTAAACATAGTGAGTAGAGTAGTGTGTAAGCAAAAAGTTTAATGTTTGCAGTTGTTGTTGATGGTTGATGT
Organism: Oncopodura yosiiana; assembly: GCA_009869805.1. NCBI lineage: Eukaryota > Metazoa > Arthropoda > Collembola > Entomobryomorpha > Oncopoduridae > Oncopodura > Oncopodura yosiiana. The sequence goes on from VCNE01007934.1 coordinate 9,221, forward strand.
TTATACTGTATATATATATATATATGTGCTGTATGTAGTTTTAGTGGATTTTAAGTTCTGCAAATAATTCTTGTCCTGTTTCAAAAACTGACTCTCTACTATAAAATAACCTTTAGATAAAACATAGAGAGAACGATGACTAGAGAATATTTTATTATATGTATGTTGTCATTGTTGTATTAGTTATATACGTGTGACCTTATTAGCTTATGAAAACATTTTTTGATGTTTTTAGTATATAGTGGTAAACTCATAGAGAACTAAAGTACACTTATATATATAATAACATAAAACTACAACATAACAAAAAATATAAACTAAACATAGTAAAAAAAAAGAATTAGATCATCTTGCATTGTTTTTTTTATACATTTGTCAACAATTTTTATATTTAGAGTAAGAGCCTATGGACCAGGAATTGAGCCAACTGGACCAGTTGTAGGTGCACCAGCTAATTTTACAATAGAAACTTTCTCTGCTGGAAAAGGAGATGTAGCTGTAATTGTAGAGAATCCTAAAGGAGCGAAAGAGCCGGTAATATATTAATTTATTCACAGGTCTTTATTTTCTATCTAAGGTATTTAAACATGGATTACAACCAAATTGCTAGTTAGAAATACAAAATTATTATCTTTTAAGATCTTTTGTGCAAATGTACGCAGCAGTAGCTATTGACTTTCTATGGCTTTATCATATATATATATACGCCTATATCTTTTGACAATATTAACATTTTGGATTTATATTTAGTTATAGACCTCACATAATTAATTATAATGATACTGAATTTTGCTTTTATGGCTATTAATATTTAGGTGGATATTAGATTTAACAACGACCGGAATCTCACATATAGTGTCTCGTATACACCTAAAGTTGAAGGACTACATAAAGTAACAGTTGCATTTGCCAACAGAGAAATTCCAAAGTCACCATATAGTGTCAATGTGGAAGGACATGCTGGTGATGCTAGTAAAGTTACAGCAAGTGGTCCAGGACTAGAGCAAGAAGGAGTTGTAGTCGGTCGACCAACTTACTTTGATATTTTTACAAAAGGTATGTAAAGAAAGTTTCTTTCCTTCCTCTTTTATATAAATACCAAAATCCTGATGCTTGTTGTATTTATAGTAAAGTAACTGTAACAGAAAAATTTCTTTTGTATCTTATTTATGAACAGTCATGATTTAGTTCAAAAGTGCGTTCATTTAGTATTTCCATTCATGCGTAACGTAATAAGAATGCTACATACTTTTATTCTTTAATCTCTACGTAGAGGCTGGTAAGGGAGTTCCTGAAGTAATTATTCTTGACCCGGCCGGTCATAAAAACTCGGTGCCTGTAAAACTTCGACAAACAAGTCAAGACGTTTGGAGATGTGAATACGCTAGTTCAAATGTTGGAGTGCATTCCGTAAACGTGTTTTTTGCTGGAAAACCTATCCCCAAAAGTCCATATGGAGTCAACATTTCGCCAATATGTGATGCCAAAAAAGTTCGAGCTTCTGGAAGAGGATTAACAAATAGGTAATAATAAGAGTCTATATCTAGAATCTAGTAGTATATATAGTAGATTCACGTCGGTTTACTCTATGGACTCTATAATTAGTGCACAAGCTTGCAACTCTAAAGAATAAAATAAAAGTATATATACATAGACAAATATAAGCTTCTGGTAGTATATTAAGCTGAGTTCATGATATACATTTTTGTATTTACTTTGATGTTGTTGTTGTGTTATGAATACACAGAGGAGTTCGAGTCAAAGATGCTGCAGACTTTAAAATTTATACGGAAGGAGCTGGAGAAGGAAAGCCAGAAGTTCGAGTCATCGGACCAGGTTGTTTTTTTTATATAAGATGCTCTACATTTTGAATATACTACCGTGAGTCATGCCTGAGTCGTTGTGCATGCTCATGAATTTCTTAGGAGTTAATATCTTTAAATAATCATACAGAACTTGAAATTTTCTTCTTCTTCTCTACCTTATATATCTCTAAATATATATTCAATGTTGCTAACTCATCTGATTCCTTATAATTATTAAAAAGGAGGTGTCAATGAGCCAGTGACTCTACGAAAAGTCACAGGTACAACATATGAAGCTGTCTACCATCCACGAAAAGAAGGGAAATATATTGTAATGATAACTTATGGAGGCCAAGAAATTCCTAGATCACCTTTCGAAGTTAATGTTGGTCCATATAAAGAGTCTTCAATTAGAGCTTATGGACCTGTAAGTTTAATTCTACTATATGATGCACATGTAATTTGATAGCTTATATTTAATGACTCATTTATTTTTAGGGCTTAGTAGGAGGTGTTGCAGGATATCCTGCCCTATTTACTGTTGAAACCAATGGAGAAACTGGTGCCTTAGGTGTATATATATATTATTTACTGTTTGCCAAGTGTTGTCAACAACTCATATATAATAATAATTCCTTTAATATGAATTAATTATATGTTGTAGGATTTAGTATAGAAGGACCATCACAAGCTAAAATAGATTGTAATGATAATGGTGATGGCTCTGCCGATGTACGATGGCTTCCTACAGGTAAGCAACTAGATGATCATCTTAATCAGTTACTATATATAGTTATGCTTCTTTCTTCTCTCTCTATATATATATTTCTTTTCTATAGTGCCCGGAGTGTATGCTGTACACATTCTTTGTGATGAGGAAGATATTCCAAACTCTCCTTATATTGCTCATATACTGCCAAAAACTGACTTTCATCCTGAGCTCGTAAGTTTCTTATGTATAATATCGTATCTCAAGTTGAGATTCTCAACTTTCACCTAGTAGCATTATGTAAATCTACTCTTTTTCATATCTAGGTTGAGTGCAAAGGTCCAGGACTGGAGCCAACTGGTATTACAACGAACAAACCTGCCGAATTTACTGTAGATACTAGACGTGCCGGTTAGCTATTAAATTTTATTCATATTTCTAGTGCATAATATGACAATGAGTGGAATCTAACTAATTCATTTTTCTTCTTTCTGCAGGAAGTGCTCCACTGGAAGTTAACGTAAGAGTTACTATATAATATAAGAGTTGAGTACCAAAAAAGATGATGATTATGATATTAAATTGGATATATAGGTAATGGACTCGAAGTACAATCCTGTAGATGTAAAAGTTCGTGATGTCGCTGATGGACTTTATAGTTGTAGTTATGTGCCAAAACGAGGTGCCAAACATACAGTTCAGGTAAGAAGGACGCAGTTTTTTTTAATAACATTTATTTTCTAATCTTATGTAGGCTGATCTTATGTATTGATGTATTTTAGGTAAATTATGGTGGTGTTCCAACGAAAAATAGTCCTTATAGAGTTTATGTGTCACAACCAACAAATCCAGCTAGAGTTAGTGTCTTTGGCCCTGGTGTAGAGAAAGGAGTAAAATCACAAAAGCCAACTCATTTCAATGTTGATGCTCGTGAAGCTGGTGAAGGAGAGCTTAAAGTCTCAATTGCTGATGAGAAAGGCTTAGCTATTCCATATGAATTGTCTGATAATGGTGATGGAACTTTTTCTGTTGACTACTGTCCTCCTACTCCAGGAAATTATAAGGTAGACAGACATATAGTAGTGTATACAGTTAAAGTTTAGCTACATATGAAATAAACTGTTTTCTTTTGTATATTTCGTAGATTAATGTCAAATATGCTGGACAAGAAGTGCCTCAAAGTCCAATACGTGTTCCAGTTCAAGCTCATGTGGATGTTTCTAAAGTGAAAGTCGATGGATTAGAGCCCAGTAAGTATTTAGTATATGATGATTTCATCATAATCATCATAAGTATAAATAATACTTTTTAATATGTGCGTTGAAAGTCTACAATAAAAAGAGAAAAATATCAAAAAATTTTTAAAAAATAGAGGCAGAATAGTTAGAAACTTTAATTTATTATTGTATGAAAGTATAAGTAGTAATTATAAGTAGTTGATATACTAAAAGTAAATTCTCTCCCTTGTATGTATTTTTTGTAGATGTAAAATCTTTTTTCCTTTTATTCATAAGTGCAAGTTGTAGAGTAGTAGATATGGTCTCATATATGTATATTAGATCCCAAAGTTTTTCAACTAGATTTCTGTATTCAGTTGCACCACTCAACAGTCTTCAACAATTCAAAGTTCTCACAAAAGCAGCTGGGAAAGCTGATATTGCTGTCTCCATTACAACTCCATCAGGAAGTAAAGTTCAAGCACATGTCATTCCATGTCATGATGGATTTCTAGTCAATTTCACACCAACAGAATTAGGAGAGTATTTACTTAGTATCTCTTTTGGTGGTGAGCCATTATATGGAGGAGTTCCATATCGTCTTAGATGTACTCATGGAAGTGATCCTGGTCGTGTTTATGCAACTGGGCCAGGACTTGAGGGTGGAGTTGTCAATCATCCAGCAGAATTTTCAATAGATACAAGAGGAGCCGGACAAGGTGGCTTAGGAGTTACAGTCGAAGGCAAAAATGAAATATATATATTTAAATACACTAAATAATAATAGTTGAAGGGCCAAGTCTACTTTGATAAAACTTGAGCCTTCTTCTTTATTTATTTATTGTATTTAAATATATATATGGCCCATTTTGTACTTGAAGGACCCTGTGAAGCAGCAATCAATTGTCGAGATAATGGTGACGGAACATGTAGTGTAGGCTACTTACCTACAGAAGCTGGAGATTATACAATCAATATAACATTCAATGAAGAGCATATTCCTGGCTCACCATTTCAAGCTCTCATTTCTCCAGAGCCTAACGTCACAAAGATCAGAGTCTCTGGAAATGGAATTCAGCCCCATGGTACTTTTGTAATGCTCAGAGTGTGTTTTTATAACACTATATACTTTATTAGATTGTGTTGCTGCCTTTTATATATGATATATGTACAATTTAATATACGTAGTTTTTAGTATGTTGTTTTTCAATTGATTTATGTCACTCATCCACTTTCTCTCTAATGCAACAATTCTATTTAAGAGCATGAATGATTGTATATGTACATTAATAATATTTAAAAATATTTTTAGCTCCATATAATGCTATCTGTTGTGTATTATGTTATGTATCATTTAATTAGATTACAAAAGCATTTTGTACTACATACGTTATAAGTGAATTAGAAAAGACAACACACTCAAGGAGAAATGAATTGCGAATTTTGGAACTTGTGCATCTTTTTAACTAATGAGTGTTTTATGTGTGTGTATGAGTTAAAAGAAAGACTAATAGTTATAGTTAATGTACACATAACACTACATATAATATCAATGCTTCCATGTGTGAGATACTAAATATGTTTATGTAATTTATTTTTAGTTAAATTATACTTTTTATTTGTAGTCAATACACTAGATTTTAAGTTTCTTCACTAATTAATAAGTGTTGTTTTTTTGTCGCAATGCGCTTTCACTTGTTAGTTTGCGGCGAGTTTGCATTTTTCCTGATTTTGGTTTGATTTCATGTGTGTAATTATTAGTACTGATACGCGTGTTTTTTTATTTTTTTTTTGAATGATTTGAGTTTGTATATAATAAGAGAAATGAGACAAAATATTTTGACGCCACGCAATGCAAGCAAAAGTCTCGTGTTTAATTTTTAGCGAATGAATTTAATATCAGCTAATTGGGCTTGCTATATCTCTATACATAACTGATACTATATTTTAATCTTAGACAATTGAATTACGAAGTTTAATGAGACTTTTTTTTCACTTTTTCTTATTAGGCGTTTTTGCTGACTCTCCCACTGATTTTGTTGTTGATACCAGAGCTGTGTCGAAAGCAGCTCCTGGAGGAAAAGTTAGTTGTACCATTACAAATCCTTCCGGTTCAAAAACTGATAATTATATAACTCCCAATGCTGATGGAACGTATAAAATTAGTTATACACCTTTTGAAGAAGGAAGACATGTTATAGATATACTGTATGATGGTGTTCCAATTCCAGGTGAGAAATAAAATTACATATTAATGAAATCATTTTTTTAAAATTTGGGTATAAATTATAGGATCTCCTTTCGCCGTAAATGTTCGTCGTGGTTGTGATCCTAAGAAAGTTAAAGCTTTCGGGTCAGGATTAGAAAGAGGAATAGTTAATAAACCAAATATTTTTACAATTGAAACTAGAGGTAAAAAATTATATATACATTATATAATATATTGATTGAATAGCTTTAAAAATACGTTGTATTTATTTTCAGGTGCTGGTACTGGAGGCCTAGGATTAGCAATCGAAGGTCCATCTGAAGCCAAAATGACCTGTAAAGATAATCGTGATGGTTCTTGTACAGTAGAATATATTCCAACAGGTAAAAATGAGATACACCTCTTCAATTACATGATGTTTTATTAAAGTTTTTTTTGATATCTAGAACCTGGAGACTATGATATCACAATCAAATTTGCTGACTTGGATATTCCAGGGTCACCATTTAAAGTGCCTGTTGATCATACGATAGATGCTTCAAATATTAAAGTCTATGGATCTGGAATTGATCCTAATAATTGTAGAGAAGGAATTCCTCAAGTGTTCAAAATAGAGACTAGTGGTGGCAAAGCTCCTTTAGCAGTGGATATTCAGGGTAAGTAGATATGATTCAATTTTCACAAAAAAAATGTAAATTGATCTCTCATTCTATATTTGAACTTAAGATTATATACATATTATATTCAGTGCTTTTATGCTTCATCAAATGGTCTATTTTAGAGAACACTATATATATATATAAATTCATATTATTTTGTCAATGAGCAAGTCAAATGAGTCAAGAGTACCATATTATAATAAACATGAGCATTTGGCAAGGAAATGAAATCCAATTCATTCTTGTGGAAAGCCTATTGTATGTAGATTTAATTGTTTGATCTTCTATCTCTAATCTTTATCTCTGCATTTATGAGTCTAGAGTGATTGTATAAAGTTGAAAGAGAAAAGGATGCATCATTTCACTTGGAGAGAAAGCATGAAAAGAAGAAAGTAGTAGTGTCGTTTTATCAAGACTCAAGGAAGCTTGCTCTATTAGCTGAAATTACTTACATATATATGTGTACATAAAGTCTTCTATTATACGTAGCAGGTGAAGGATAAAGTCATGATTCGCTTAAAATAAGAAAATCAATTAGATTAGCATATTTCACTGGAGAAAATGAATCAAGTTTTGAATAGAAAATGATAGCATATACTATACTACTCAATTTATACTTTTTAACTAACATAGCATATTGAAAATTAAGATTACATAAAAAATGTAAATTGTTTCTAAAAAAATCTACAAAGACTAATTCTTAACTGCAACTTCATTACATATATAAAAACGACGTATGTCTCACAATGCCCCATTAATTCAGGTTTGGCATTATGCTCTCTAAATTATAGTTTTATGCACAATAAAAAATTACAATGTGGTTCATTATTTGTATTGAATTAAGCGAAACTTGATAAATATGACAAAACAAAATTTTTATCTAGAGAGAAGAAATAAAATAAGAAGCCAATTAATTTAACTATAGGAAGAAAGGTATGTAGATTTATATGAAGAAAAAAATAGAACAAAAAATAAAACGAGCTTAGGAAATGACACTTTGGAATGTCAAACGTAGCGTCAAGTGCAAAATCCATTCATTACTTTATCACCATTAAAGCATCTCACACACACTCATCGTTCCGTATTAAGATTAAGTATAGCGAGCAAAGAAGAAAATAACTTTTGTTTTACTTTTTTTTGTTGTATGAAAGTTTTTGTCTATAGTTTTTGCCTCTCCTCACCACATAATGAAAAGAATAACAAAGTTAGTACAAACACTTATTATAGTACAATTACAATATGATCTCATTATTTTTGGGATGAGTGCCAACGTCACAACAAAACTGGAGCGAAAACACTTCTAAGCTTTCACTTTGCATTTTATACACCACTTTTTGTCTGTATGCTGTAATGCATTGTACAAATGCTAGAAAAGATTTTTTTTGTAGTCGCGACTTAAGAGTATTGGGAATATATATTGGTAGCGTGTGCTGAAAACCGTGAAACATATATAATGAGTCTATTTAGAATCAGAGACTAAGAGAGGAGTGATGTTGTTGAAAAAGTAGAAAAGAGCAATTTACAATTCTAGTCAACATTTTAGAACTGCCATAACATAAATAAGAAATCCACAGGAGAGAAAGAGAGAGAGAGAGTAAAAAACAAAAGTTGCTTAATTTGTTCAGCTTCAGTTGCCTACTTAAGTCAAAATTAATTGCAGGGATAAAAGTACACATTGGAATTCAAACTATTGTTTAAACATGTCGTAAGATATTTACAAAAAGCTTGTTGCAGAATGAAAAGATTGAACATTCCTATATATATATATACTTTGTAGTTTTGTACATAAGCTCTTTTTGACGCTAATCCAATTTGTAAACAAGGTGTTTGTAGTACTATAGATACAATTTGCTACAACTATATAGTCATATATGTATATATAAAGTATATAGATGAGCTTTAATGATGACTCAAAAAATTGTTCTTATGATTTGTAGGACTGAACGAGAAACCTGAAATACGTGATAACTTAGATGGTACATATGATGTCAAGTATTATCCACCAAAAGAAGGAACAGCACTTGTAGCCATTGTTAAATGGAATGGAAAAGATGCACCTAACACGTAAGGAGAAAGCTTTCTTTTTTATTGTTTTCAATATATATATGCTTACAAAAATCTCTCTTCTTATTATGATATATAGACCTGTTCATATGAAAGTCAAACCTAAAGTAGAGCCTGGAAAGGTGAAAGTTCATGGCAATGGTGTTTCTAGTAAAGGACTTCCGGCATCAATACCCACCGATTTTGTTATTGATACAACTGATGCTGGCTTTGGAGATTTGGAAGTCCAAGTTTTGGTAAGAGAAAAACTAATTAGAAATCTTTTTTTAAGATGTAAGATTCTATTACATTATTATTTTATTATTATTATTTTGTTCTGTTCTTCTTCTTCAGGGACCTGACAACTATCCAAGAAAAGTGAAAATCACTGATAATGGTGATGGAACTTTTAAAGCCAACTATGTTCCAGATGACTGCGGAAGATACAAAGTGTCTGTAAAGTATGGAGGAAAAGAAGTGCCAAATTCACCGTTTGGTGTTCAAGCTTATACTACTGGAAATGTAAGTTTTTCTTCTTCTTGTCACTTGTACAATATATTTTATGCCTTACGCAATAATACTTAGAAATATTGTTTTCTCTCTCTGTATGTGACTTTTAGGCTGATAAATGTAAGATAACTGAAGGGAAGCAAAAGTCGTTGACAATTGGAGAAGAGTATTGCATTACAGTCAATACAAAAAATGCTGGCTTGGGTGCTGTGACTTGTAGAATTAGATCAACGTCTGGGAGGTAAAGAAAAGTGTTATGTAATTTTATTATGGTTGTATGTATATAGTCGCTATAAGGTTATTGAACTCAATTTTTAAAAGAGAATCTTCTAAAAAGGGTTTTTGTCTTTGGCGACAAAAGCTTTATTTGCGCTTTTGTAGATTTGGTGAAAATGATAGGGGAAACGTGTTGGTAATAGAATGATGATAATAGTGTCTACAAATAAAAAAAATGTTGCCAACTAAAACTCTACTTGCTCCCACATCATTGGAAACTCTCTTTTATTGCATTCTTCGTTCTTTACACATATCAGATTAGGTAACTTTCTTCAAGAAATTAGACACGAACACACGAAATGATAAAAGAAAAATGCAATCAGAGCATTTTATATGCTTTAGTGTGGTGTTCATGTATAAGATACATTAGAAATATATATGACTCTATAGAAGATTTTTGGAGTACTTATACTACTATATATACAAATGTGTCATGAGGATATAAGATTTAGTTGGAAGAAAGATAGAGACGTGAAGAAATGGAGAGAGAGAGAGAGAAAGACTTTTACGTTGTAGAACTCTTGGAGTTTTTCAGAAGTGTATCAAAGTATCGTATTTTTTTCTTGTGTGCCATCATCAAAACAGTTTAGAATTCTTTACCACAAGAACTCTCTCTCTCTCTTTCCTCCTTTGCATCATCAGCTTCATCGTTATCACTAAAAATAACTTTTTCAAATTCCATCTTCGAACCAACCCGTCGGCGTCTTTTTTTAATATACAAGACATCAGATATATGCATACATAATGCTATTCAAATATCTATGTCACCACCACGCTTTTTCTTACTCGATGACTCAGGATTCAATAACTTCCTTTTAAATGAAACTAGTTTAGAAACTAACTCAACTCTTCCATACTATATACATGGACGTTTTTTTACGACAGAAAATGTATTTTACTCTTATGTAATGTCAATGCTAAAAATCCTTTAGAGAAAAAATAAGAAGCGCATTACTATAAGCTATTAAACAAAGTTTAGATAGTAAATGCTATTACATGGTAATATAAAAAGCTATTGTAATTGTAAGTGAAGCCCAAAAAAAATTTGTCAACACTCCTAATGAGTGTTTGGCATTCATGAAATTACTGTAGAATGTTTGGCATTACAAGTTGACAGGAAGAATGTGTATTATTTTTTTACAGTGATCTTGATATCGACATTGAAGACAATGGTGATGGTACTTTCTCCATATACTACACGGTGAAAGATGCTGGAGAGTACACTCTTAATATCAAATTCGGTGGACAACCTGTACCTGAAGGCTTCTACACTTTTACGGTCAGTGTACAAAATTTATTTTCATGTTGTTAAAAAATCTATTTAAGATTCAAGAGTTGTAGGATGTACATCTCTTGCTGACTATCAAAATTTGATTTCAAAAACAAATCAAATCAGAATTTGAAACTAGGGTTTTTCTAAGATTTTGAAGTATAGTTGCTATTAAATTCTCTGGTCAAACAAACCGAGCCTCTCTTCATAAGCTGCAATCCTGCCTTAGGATAAAAAGCTCATATTTCCTTCAATATCATTGACAAGTTTTCATGGCAAGGAAAACAGACAGTGTTTTCACTAAAGTTTTTAAACTAAGAAAAACACATTCAGAGCTCTTTGTATACTGTAATAGTAGTAGTGTGATCGTAATCTTAAATTCAAAACATTTCAATGATGACTCATGTTGTAACAAAAATCCTGGCCTGGCATCAGTTCTCATCACGTGTGTAAAAAACCTAGCTTCTGATTCAGCAAAAAAACAACCCTTTTGATTTGCACTTAAACTTAGTATATATTTCTTATAGTAAAATACTATATAGATTTATACTAAAAGAACTTTTTACGTTAGATGAGGAAACAGTGTAGTATGTAATAAATTTAAGTGTTGTAACATATGCAAACAACATATTTTCTCAAAGTCATCTTTTATTATATTCTAGGAGAGAGAGAGAGCAAAGCAAAGGAGAGTCTGGAAGTGGCAAATGCTATATAGACTAACATTTTGTCATTTGCTTTACTTCCTTATAGCAAGTTCTCTCTGGAACTCTCTCTCTGTTTGTGAATGCTTCACTTTTCTACAACTCTCCATTTTACGTGGCATAGAGAAGAGAGAAAGAGAAGTTGATATACAAAGTTTTTAGGTTTAGTGAAATGAGTATTATGTACAAAACTCGAGAGAGACATTGCCAATGAGAACGCTGTACTATTATCACTGCATCAAGTTTTACACTACTTTTATATGACTCTAATGCATCTATACTGGATCATGAAATAGATGTGTAACTAAATAGTAAAGTTAGTGTTTCATTGCATAATAAAGTTTACAATCAAATGCGGATGTAGTAAGTGTAAGTTGCTTTCTCTGCTATAGTAAAGTAGTATATGTGGATTTGCAATAAAAGCAAAAGCAAAGGCACGCACACATATTCACCTTTGAAATGAAAAGACATTATTTCAATAGATCATAGAGTTTTAACTAAGATCCAAAGTGTAAAGCTCTTTAGTAAATGTAACATGGCAACTTGAGAGCTTACAAGTGCAAAGTGTGTAATATAGAACATAAGTCAGCTATATAAGATTCTATTTTTTATAGACAAAAATGAAGCGTGTGTCAATGTGTGTATTTTTTATACAAGTTTACCGTATTTGATTGAGTAACACCAGAGTCTTAGTATTGGAGTGTAGTAAATGAGTTTTGAAATAATACTTTGAAGTTTTATTCAAACAAATACGGTATCTCTACTAAACTATATAAGATAGGCAGGCTTTCGCTTATTTATATTGTAATTTATAGTTTTGAGCCTTGTATTTATAGTTCATGTTAAGTTTGGCGATATAAGCTTTTTGACTTGACTTGACTTCAGAAGAAGAAGTTGCAACATTTTGGTTTGGAGTACACCACATGCACACAAATATAATCTTGTATCGAAAAGCTAAAGACACACAAATTTTCAACTTCTTTCATGAATAATGCTCTACTTTTGAGTCTTTGTATAATATAATGTATATGATGATGATGATGACAACATCTTCTAAAATGTGATAGTCTCTTTTGAAAATAATAAGAATATAATGTTCATTAGTTCCATATGGGAGTAAATACTACTTAAGTAATTATACATTTGAACTCAAGTGAGCACTGTACACAAAAATCTGTTTGCAATTAGTCTACATCTACAACGACAAAAATAGCATACATAAAAATGAATAATCTTTTTCAGCTCAGGCTATATTATTATAGACAGAATGGTAGTATATCATTAGAATGATGTTTATATATATAGAGGTGGAAGGAAGCTTTAGTGATGTGTTTCTCATCATATTCCCAAGGGTCAATCCTTTAGCACTCAGTGTCAGAGTCTCGTCGAGGTACAAAAAGTTCAATATATGAAAGATGATATTATGTAAGCTAACGGCATGTGAAGGAACGTGGCTGTCGGCAACAGGCTGAGTCGCTGATCTCTCAACACATGTTGGCACTTTTTGAAAAAAGACTATATGTGTGAGTAACATGATGGTAAAAATGATTCATACTATAGGATTTTATTTGACTATGTCACCTTCTACTACATGTACTATAGTATAAAATTTATATAAAAAACTATATATTTATTTGAAGAGACTATGCACACCATTAGTTTAGTACATTTGGCGATGACTCTCAAGTCAAGCGAAACACATCGAATAAATGATTTTTTTATTGATACTATTTCTTATGATAATGATTTCCTCTGTGAACTTTCAGTGTGTGTAATCATCTCATCATTCAATTACATAGTAATCACGAAAATAGCGTTACTGTTAATTTTTTTCTCTTTTCTCAAAATTCACAATTATCTTGCATCTTCTCAAAATAAAATGATTATTAATTGAAAAATTGCCGTGGACCAAATAAATGTTTGATATGTGCATAAATAGTTTGAGATAGTTTACCCGTGTATACACACGGGTAAATAATCTCTCTATCGTAATAATATGTATGCATACTATAGTTACTGTAGCATCTGTGTGCTAATATACCGTGTCCAATTCTTAGTTGAGCGTTCAAACTTGGAACATTAGTTCTTTCAAGCAAATTACAAAAAAATTAGATTGAACATCATGGAATGGAATTTTAACTCAAGTTTTGTTTTATTGATTTGATGACAATAATGAGACAACGATACACATATAGGAATTATATATAGAGTAAAAAAAAGGAGAGCATCATCAAAGTACAGAGATGACATGAGTAAAAGAGATATTACATTGCAAAATCTCTTGTAACATTGTAAAATATAATGGTGACCTAATATTGTATTTAGTAGATACATTGAAAGCTAAGAAAACAAGTTGTAGAAAAAACTGAAACCTCAAACTGAATTCGGGGATGTTGAAGAAAATATACTTTTTATTTTAGTCCCCCCGTTGAGAGTCTCTCTTTCATGAATATCGTTTTTTTTGAATGTGCTAAAAGTAAATAGCATATAGTCGATGTTGAGAATATATATATTCTGATATACTAATCTGTATTTCTCTACACACTTTGATATTTTGAAAAAGAAGTAGCAATGAACGATCTCTGCTTCTTAGTCCTTTCTAAAGAGTGCTCCTTATCTACCGGTGTCCTCTTGTCTTTTACAGTTTCATCCTCACTGCTCACATTATCACTCCTCCATCCTATCATCATCTCAAACTCATTTGGTGGAGTCTAGTCATAATATTCACATCATTGGAAAAATTTTAGTCTAGTGTATCTTATTTATACTTACAATTCAAGTATAATTCTACTATACAATCTTCTACTAGTCTACAAATACAAAATAATAATAAAACACATATATGAAACAAGACGAAAGAGTACAACTGAAAATTTGTTCTGTTTTGTGAAAACTTTTTTCTACAATCATTTAGTGAGTACACCAATTTCATACTTGTAAATTTCTTGGATTTAAAAATCATCTTCTGTTACGCAGTGATTGGCTGTAAGTTTTATATAAAAATTAGCGTCATCTTTTTGTATATTTGATGGCATATATATGATATATACAGTTAGCATTCAGGAAAGGAAAGTTGTTTTGAAATCTTTTCTTCATCGCTCTCTCTTGTAATTGAATTTGTTTTTTTAAACAAAACTTTTTGTTCTGTAAACTCATTTCCTTTGCTTTTGAAAATTTGTCTTAGGGGAATGAATATATAAATATTTTATATCTTGTATCATTACATTCAAATTTTTCATGTTGATATCATTGTAGTCTAATGCAATTTACAAAAGTACAATAAGAAAAAGTGAGTTGGAAAAAGAGAAAGAAGTGGAGCAAAAGATGAAGAGAAAGTGTAATGTAATTACAGTGAAAGATAAATTGACGCCTGTTAAGAAGAAACGCGCTGAGTGTTTGTCTTGTAGCTTAACACATTTTTCTATAACTTGTTTTCCACTTGGCTTTATGGCTACATAAAACTATCGAAAGCATTTCTTTGTAAAGTTTCTTGTTTATAGACATTGAGGCATATTGTAGTAGTGACACTAGAGCCTTTTCAACATGTAATTAGTCCCTATAGTTTGTTGAGTCATTTTATTTGGCAAGGTATATACTACAACAACTATTGTTTCTATTAGCTTCAAAGTGAGAGAGAGAGTATAAAAAAGTACTATAGAGAATTGACAACTCTCCAAAGAAACAAAGTATAAGGAAATTGAGATATGAAGATTTGAGACAAGAGCTTCTTCTTCTTTCAAATGTGAAGAAAGACAGCGAAACACAGATTACGATTGTTAGAGTACTATATATGAAATAATTATAGTATGGTGTAAGTCAAATGAAAGTATATAGCAATGAGTAAAACAGAACAAGGATTTCTTTTATATGTTTTTCTTCTCAGCTAAATTTGTCTCTTTGCTCTGAGACAACTCGTAGTCAATTTGTCACCCCAAGTTTTCGTTCCACCCTCTAAATACTTGTCAACAATTAGCAACCAAAGACAATTTGTGACAAATGAAACTCATCTGTTGTGTTTCTTCTCTTCTTCTTTTTAAAAGTTTAAAGACCACACAATCATTTCCTCTCTGTGAATTTTTGTCGTCGTTGTAGTTAGCACCTGACATTTATAAGTACTAGAGTAAAAAAAGAGAGAGACATAAAACTAAATGACAAATAGGGTCAAGTCGCTCGTAAAATTGTTTTGCTACACTAGAAAACAAATGCAAAATGTTATTAATAACTCCAACATATACTCTTATACTCCTGTATAAGACATGCATGTGTGTATATATTTTAAACAACATGCTTGTCTCATTTCCAGGAATGAACTGAATAACTTATTTCCTTTTTAATTTAATATATTTTTTAGCATTGCCAACAACTCAATTTTATATGTATGCATGTGGAACCCCTAGTTTGTAAAATTGTATAGAGTAGTAGCAAGGAACGGAACATTGTGCAATAGAATTTTTCATTAGTTTCCGTTTCATATGTACATATACATATATCGGCTGGATGATGAAACCATGCAAAATTTGTAACTAGAAAAAAGTATAGAGTAGAAGTTTGCATCAAAGCATGACTTAGGTAAGCTAGAATAAGAGTTGTATTGAACAGAACAACAAGAAATATTGACTCTGTAGTATATTCAGTATGAGACCTTTGTATCTCTTGAAAGAAAATGAAATCTTTATACAACTTATGTAATTTAATCAGTTCAAAGCTAAACTATCTTTGTAGCTTCCCTTTTTCTCTATGTAGCCTTTAGGATCTTCAAATTACAAAAGCTCAACAACGTAGAAGCACAATAGCAAGGCAAAAAAATTAGAAAGGAATTCAATATTATAGATATACTTTATTAGATCAACCTCATCAATTTTTTTGCATGTAAGAAAACTAACAATTTTCTACACGAAAGCCGATTACTTACCTTAGCCTATATATTTTTATATTAGTACGTCAAGCATAACTTTTTAGCATTAGAGTAGGTTATATTCATATATTGATATGAAATAAACACAAATACCGTTGTTTTACAACACTATACAGTAACTCAATCCAGTATATTATATGCCTTTTTTACATCTATATAAATTTTCCGTAATATGTACACATTACATAATGTCCAAGTTCATTAGCTAAGTTGGGCATATAGTTTATTACTCATGTGTTCAGTGTTGAGGTATTATATTACACTCTATTATGTATTGTATGTTGTTCATCAACATTGGCATTCCCCTTCATCATTTTCCGATATAAACTATAATGAGTTGCGAGTTGAAGAGACTAAATATATATAGTTAGTTAGTATCAACAACATCAAATCAACAGTACTTTTTAGTTTAGTAAAGAGAGCTCTTATCACATTATTGTTAGAAACTATGTGATAAATGAATGAGAGTGACGTGACACGTTAAGTGTGTGTATAGACAGAGAGAGAGAGAGTTTGACATTAAGTTGTATTTAGTCTTGTACAAGTGTCCATACTCAAAACATAAATTACTATGTTGTATAGTAGATCAATTACATTTCTTCCGGCTGACACTGTCGGTCCTCAGTTTCCTTGGCCAGTTGATGGCCACCTTAGAGGTTTTAGATTTCAATGGCCACCTGGCTATGTGGAAAAGGTGTGAAAGAAGAATGATTAGAGGAGAATTAGAAATAATTAAAACACGACATATATAATCGTTTAATAACACTAAAATTTTTATACTGATCTGATTTCTTTTTTGTATTTTTTCTCTATTATAGGCCGAGACCGAAAATTTTGTTAAAGAGAAACACGCTGCAGAGAGACAACGAGCAAATCGAGTCTCACAACAGACTACAACAACTACTAAAAGAACTACAACAACAACTCGACAATTTCGACCGGTTGAGCTTCATAATATTCCTTTACCTACAACTGGTGGTGAGTTTTTTTAAAGAGATTTTGAAAACTGAAAAAGTTGACAACTAATTTTTTTCTTCTTTTGCATGTGTCCATGATAGGTCACGTGGTTGGTAAGTTAACATTGAGTTTTGTCATTTTTTTTTCTGTCGAAAACGTTATCTCAACTCAAGGTTGAGTTATGTAATCCGTGTAGGTCAATATAATAATGAGTATTACTTCCGATATGCTATGCTTTTAACGTTAGTTTACTATATGCTTCTTTTTGTCACGCCAAAATAAAGTGATGGCAAAGGATAGAATGATATATGACAGAATGACAAAGTTAGTGATGCATGTTGTAAAATATATGGGACGTTTTTGTAATTAAACAGCTGAAGTCAGAATGCCGAGTGGAGGTGTTGACAAACCAATGATTGAGGATAATCGAGATGGAACAGGCAAGTCGTAACTAACATTTTCTTCTTATCATGATAGAAAATAAATATGAGAATTACCATCCAATTATTCATTTCAGTGAGCATTCGCTATGATCCTAGAGAAGAAGGATTACATGAGTTACATGTCAAATACAATGGAGAACATGTTCAAGGTTCACCATTTAAATTTCATGTTGACACTGTGACAAGTGGTTTCGTCACAGCTTATGGAAGTGGATTAACTCATGGAGGTAAAGCTAGTAAAATAAACAATTTATTTCAAGGTTTTTAAATAAAAGTTAATTTTTTTTAAACTGTAACTTATAGTTAGTGGAGAGCCAGGAAATTTTACTATTTCAACAAAAGGAGCAGGAGCAGGTGGTCTCTCATTAGCAGTTGAAGGGCCGAGTAAAGCTGAAATTAGTTGTCATGACAATAAAGATGGAACTGTGTCAGTGTCATATTTACCAACAGCTCCTGGTGAATACAAAATCTCTGTTAAATTTGGTGAAAAACACATTAAGGGAAGTCCCTACACAGCAAAGATCACAGGTATACATAGGATCTAATAAAAAAAGTCAAATGCATTAAAAAGGAATGTGCTAACTGTTGTAATTCTTTTTTGTAGGAGAAGGTCGTAAAAGAAATCAAATCTCTGTTGGATCATGTAGTGAAGTTACATTTCCAGGCAAAGTTACTGACGCAGATTTACGCTCTTTAAATGCAAGCATTGCAGCTCCAAGTGGGTTAGAAGAACCATGTTTTCTAAAAAGACTCCCATCTGGAAATATTGGTAAGTTTAATAATATGGTGACACAATGACAATGTTATTAATAACGAGAGTCACATAGTATAACATGCTCTGTGATGATTTATGTAGGAATTTCATTCACTCCTCGTGAAACTGGAGAACATGTTGTTTCAGTTAAGAAAATGGGAACACATATTGCAAACTCACCATTTAAAATCAATGTTGGTGAGCGTGAAGTTGGCGATGCAAAGAAAGTTCATGTGTCTGGAACAGCTTTGAAAGAAGGAACTACTCAATGTAATAATACATTTAATGTTGACACAAGAAATGCTGGCTATGGTGGTTTATCACTCTCAATTGAGGGTCCTAGTAAAGCTGAAATTAATTGTGAAGATAAAGATGATGGGACGCTTGACATTTCTTATAAACCAACTGGTATAATATTATTAATTCTCTAGAGTTCTCTCACAGCAACATAACATTTGATTTATATTGAAATCTGATTTTCAGAGCCTGGATATTATATAGTCAACTTGAAATTTGCTGATCATCATGTTGAAGGTAGTCCATTCACTGTGAAAGTTAGTGGAGAAGGCTCAAATAGACAACGAGAGCGAATTCAAAGACAACGTGATGCTGTACCCGTTACAGAAGTTGGCTCACCATCAAAATTGACATTTAAAATGCCTGGTATGAATTAATTGTATTTTTGTAACACTATTAATTACTACTTCAAAATTTTTTATATATGTAGGAATTCTTCCAATTGATTTGAGTGCTACTGTCACTTCTCCCGGTGGAGTAACTGAAGGTATGTTAGTTATTGTATACCAAAATTAATCAGTATATAAATAGACGTCTTATAATCTTTGTTGTACAGGCGCTGAGGTTAATGAGGTAGAAGATGGTCTTTATGCTGTTCATTTTGTCCCAAAAGAATTGGGTGTTCATACAGTCTCTGTCAAGTACAAAGTAAGTTGTCATTTCATTATAATTATACAAGACTATTATTATGAGATCTAAAATGTTTGTTTCTTTTTATTCTAAAAAGGATATTCATATCCCTGGCTCTCCATTTCAATTCACAGTTGGACCACTTCGAGATGGTGGAGCTCACAGAGTTCACGCTGGAGGACCAGGTATACATATTATATAATGTCAAAATCTTAAGAAATTATGATTACACGTTTTTCTTTTCTCTTAAAGGTCTTGAACGTGGTGAACAACATCAACCATGTGAATTTAATGTTTGGACAAGAGAAGCCGGAGCTGGATCATTGGCTATATCTGTTGAAGGTCCAAGTAAAGCTGAGATTGATTTTAAAGATCGAAAAGATGGTTCATGTTATGTTAGCTATGTGGTCACTGAGCCAGGTTAGTACATTGACGAATTTTTTTTGTTTTATTTTTCTATATACTAGTATATGTATTATTACTACATTAAAGTTTGGTTCGTTTAGTTGACTTTGAGACTAGTAATAAATTGATGTTAGTATAGCTCTGTAGCTATATTTTGCACTCCCTTCTTGTTCACAATTCATTATGCATTATATTGGAAGAGTGAACGTGTGGGACGGAGAGTGGAGACATGGCCAAATCTCAAGATTATTTTTGAGTATATTATGTGTGTGGTTGTATATGAGTTGACTGCGACTGGAAGAGAAGAAGAGGCTTTAGTTTTTGCAGTGCAAGTAGAGAAAATTTATCTGAAATATGTTTGCGTGCGTAATGATGCTTGTTTGGTTCCATTGAGAGAGCAGATGTGATTTTGAAACTTAGTACAGAGCATATTATAAAAAGTAACGAATATGAGAACTCATCTATGTACGATTCATGTATACTACTAGATCTCTCAAATCTATAATAGAGTTAGTAGTCAAAAGTCATACTTATGTCATTTCTGTTAAAAGTTTCCAAACAACTAAGACACAATTTCTTTAATCTTCCTCAAACGTCATTTATTCAGTAGTGGTATCAGGTGTCTTGAAGTATTTGTTCATATTAGATATTAGTATAGTTGTCACATTATATTTAGTGAAAGTGAGAATCTTTGAGCTACCAACTAAATGGCTACTAAAATATATAGAAGCTGTCAAGAAATAGTTTTGGAAACTTGTCCAACTGTTTTACCAAGTAGTGATAATGATGAGAAAGCTGACAAAGGTTAGTGTTGAGTAGAATTTGTTGCACCTCAGTGTGACAAGAGAGAGAAGTAACAGACAGTGTAGCATGATTATCTAAGCAATTCTTCTCTTTACCGTCTGGCTATGTTTTTGACAGAATGTGTACTACCTAATGACATTATACGATCATGTACGTCAAAAAAGACTAAAATAAGATGGAAATGTGAAACGGAAATGTTTAGTGGGAGACAAGAAGATAGATATAGAATAGTAATTTCTTGTATTTTGGCTGTTGGCCAAGTGGTCAGAAATAGTCAGAATGCAATATTTTCCTGTCAAGTCATAAAATTATTTCTATACTAGAGCTCTACAACTATAGTCTCTTTCATACATTTTTATAACCTTTACAATGTCAGTAGTTCACAACATACTTGTATGACACCACAAACAATTTTAAAATGGAAAACAATTTAAAAAGATTTATTTTTATAATCACATTATTGCTTTGATTGCAGGAGAATATCGTGTTGGAATTAAATTCAATGATCAACACATTCCTGATTCACCTTACAAAGTTTACATCAGTCCTGCAATGGGTGAAGCAAGAAAAATTGAAGTTGGTCAATTTCCCGATGGTCCTATTCAAACAAATAAACCATCAATGTTTATGGTGAGAAAGAATGGAGCCAAGGGAAATTTGGATGCGAAAATCATTTCTCCATCGGGTGTTGAGGATGATTGTTTTATTGCACCTGTAGACAATGACTTGTACAGTATTCGCTTCAAACCTCATGAAAATGGAATACATAATATTCATGTCAAGTTCAATGGCGTTCATATTCCCAATAGTCCATTTAGAATCAAGGTTTGTGTGTACATGATTTGAAGAAAGATTATAGTATCATCATCATTATTCTTTTTAATTATAATAATGACTTTTATAGGTTGGTAAAGATGATGCTGATCCTGCTGCAGTTCATGCTGTTGGAAAAGGTTTACAAGACATTAAAACAGGTCAAAAGACAGATTTCATTGTTGACACTTGTAATGCTGGTGCTGGACATCTGGCTGTGACAATTGACGGCCCATCTAAAGTCTCTATGGATTGTACTGAAGTTGAAGAAGGATATAAAGTAAGTTTCTTTAATTTAATATAGATTACACTAAAGAATATATCTTTATATATTAATATCTCTATTTCTCTTTTTCTTTAGGTACGATATACACCACTAGGTAAATAACGTTCATTTTTATTTTCAGCATCAATTAGTTCAACATACTTTTAAATTTTTATTATTCATTCTTCTATAGTGCCAGGAGATTACTACATCAGTGTCAAGTACAATCAATACCATATTATTGGCTCACCATTTAAAGTAATTTGTTCTGGAGATGATTTGGCAGAGCGTGGAGCATCAGAAACATCTTCAGTTGTTGTTGAAACTGTACAGAAAATTTCCAAGCATAGGTTGTCAGGACCTGTACTTCCTCTCTTTAAATCTGATGCATCAAAAGTCACTTGTAAAGGCATGGGACTGAAAAAAGCGTACTTACAAAAGCAAAATCAGTTTACCATCAATGCTACAGAAGCTGGTATGTATTATATGTACATATATATAATATAGAGCTACGTCAGTTACTAAAGAAATATGGTTTACTTTTTATATCATAACAGGAAATAATATAGTGTACGTTGGAGTTTATGGACCGAAAGGACCTTGTGAAGAAGTTTTTATCAAGCATTTGGGTCATAACAACTACCAAGTCAATTATGTTGTCAGAGATCGAGGAGAGTATCTCATCATCTGTAAATATGGTGATGAGCATGTGTTAGGAAGTCCATTTAGAGTGGATGTATAATAATTTTTAAAGGTCATATATATCTATGCCTTAAAATTACAACATATAATTAATTCAGCATCATATAAGAGACTATACTACATATATATCTACACTCTACGTGTTCAACCATATGACATTTTAAGCAAATAAAAAGAAATTATAGACAAAAACAAGAATACAATTTTTTAAATTGTAATAATAATTTTCTGTAAGTAAAATTGCTATATACTCTATCTTGTAAACTGTGCCATGATTTTGATAAAAGATAGTATATATAGTAGTATAGTATAGTGAGCAATGGAATTCAAATATGATCAATTTGTGTCAAGACAATTACAAAACATTACAAAGAAGAAAAACAACATAGTTTTAACAATATAATGAAAGTAAACACTTAAGTTAGAGAAGTTTTATGATTTAAACTCTATTGTATACTAACCTGTGAAAAGGAAAGGCTGTAGTAAATTGTGTATTTATTAAGTATTATTATTTACATTATTCTGTATGAAAGACGAAAGAGATATGTATTATTTACTTTTAGAGAGAAAGAGAAACGTAGCGTGATGATTATTATGATTACTACAATTTATATGCTTTAAAAGTTGTTCCAGTGTGTATTAATCATGTTTACACAATTAAATAGATCTGCCAAATCCCAAGAAATTTTTATAGGAGATGTACTTATATATGTATACACTTAATCCAATTTGTTCTCTCTTCCAATCTTGTTATTGCTATATACACAGCAGTAGGTAAACGTAGATTGTATACTAGAAAGAAGATTACTCTCACAAAATCATTTCTACTTATTCATTATAGAGTATTATTTGGTTAATTTATGAAATTACAGTATGTGGCAGATTATGAAAACTAACATTTATAATAATAATTAATTTTCCTGAACTGAACTGTACTCACCATAGTACATATGATGGTGAAGGTGGCTCATTTTACTATTCATGTATTACACAGTAGCACATCAAAAGAATTTTGAAGATGATTGAGCAATGATGGAAAAAAATTGCAAGACGTCTTTAGAGATCAACATGTGCTCTTTTTATTACTCTGATATGATAAATATCTCTGTCGGTAGTATATACTCTACTTATATAAATATTTAGATATATATATATCTAAATAATCTGTTGTATATATGAAATGTGAGAATTTCAATTTACCAAATTAATTTTTTTCTTGTTGGAATGTTTTCGTTTTCTATATATACATACACACATTTATCATTACATTTAAAATAAATATATATACACAACAGTAAATGTGCCATAATATATCTAACCAGGTCAAGTCAAGTTACCTATATACAGGTATGACAGAGCCTTCTAAATTTATCTTGAATCGCTATTTAATAGAGCTTTTGTCATGTAAGTAGATCAAAACAAAACATTTGGAAGGCTCTGGCAAACTTGCCTATATATAATATTTTAAAAGCAATAAAAAACCAAATACTAAAACACTTCCTGCTATTTATATGACACACTCAAAGAGCCAACGAAGCCAATTTTTATAGATATGTGAATGATGCTTTCAGTCACAACAATGAAGTAAACTCCAGATATACATATATTGTTGGTGCTTTTAGAATATCTTTAAGATTTAATTGAATTGAAATCATTCAGAATATGCTGGACAAATTATTATGTGAATTAGAAATCTTTAAACAAAACTTTGAGGCCTGGTTTTTAACATGGGGTTAAATGGGGCCTCATTCTACGAGAGGTTTGTAATAGAATGCTAGGATAATCATTCAAAGAAAGAAATACTAAACGTGTATGTAATAGCTGAAAGAGAATTAATATAACTTTTTTTGTAGAATAAGTCATAATCAAGGTTTTTTTAACTTGCTAAAAAATAAACTAGTTGTTATAAAAAAAACTCAAAGAACTTGCTATATTGCAATGCAACTCGTAACGTATATATTTACATATCTATAGTACTTCTACTTTCTTGAAAACTCAAAGGTGTAAAAAGAAAAAAATCGAAAATCAAATTGCTGCAGCTAGTAGTAAGTAGAGCGTGTATCAAGAAAAAATATATAAATTAATTGAGAGTGTTTACATAAGCAAGAAAACAAAGTTTATACAACTTACATAATAATAATAAATAACCCATTACACATTGAACATTTATAGTGTGCTAATTCTTCACTAGTAATTATATAATAAGGGTGTGCTTCCGGTTATATGATACGATATAAAATGACAAAAAAGTTCTGAAAGAATTAATATATATATATAAAGTGATTCATCTTCATTAAAAATTATATATACGTGTTCTCTTTTTTCCAAAGAAATGAAAAAACTATTTTGATGATTATTATTATTACCGTGTATATATAATAGTTTATGCATGCTTATAGCGCTAGTAGCTATGTGTCTTTTTTCTGGTCAGTCAACTGTAAAAAAATACTGATGTATATGTTTAATATGTATTATATCATATAAAGTGTCATGAGATTTAATATGAAACAATATTTGCCAAATTACTAAATTATGAGATACTTTAGTCCTATAAGAAAATACGTAATGCCAACAAAGAGTAATAATTATAACTAATAATAATATATATATATATAAATGCTTTCTCCATTCACTCACAGTGAAATAAAAATAATCATTGTATAACCAAATACATATATTCATAAAGAAATAATTATTATGTACTGTCGCATTGTACTCACATTTACTTAAAAAACGCGTTGTTATAAACATAACTTTTACTAATTACATTTTCCATTATATATAAAATGTTCTCCTGAGGTTTGTTCAATAAAGTCTGTGCCTTATACTACTGTTTAAAATCTTTAAATATCATATAATATAGTAAAAAGGAATAATTCTTATTCATGAATCTTTCTTTCTTATTCTTTCATTCTTATTTTTGTATTCCCTTTAACGACTACATATATTCACATTTTTAAAAGATTGCATAAATTCCTGTCTACATAAATTTTCAAGAGTTCTCAGACTCTCTGATTACATTACTACTGATTTCATTGGTTTTTAGTTCATAATGATACCTGATAAAAGTTTTATGACACTTTTGTCCATGTCATCAATATCTGCATATATCTCCCTTGTTTTTCATTGCATTGCTCAAGCCGAAATGGTTTACGATGGAGAGAGTAGTATAGTGTTTTTTTCATATTACAAAACTTTGGTAATATTGGTTACTCAAATGTGTATTTATGATTACATCAGTGCCAAACCAATATTATCAAGTTATACAAAGTCTGCAAAAAATATGCGTAGTGAAATGAGATATGTGGGTGTAAAACTCTATTGCATTATCACATAGGAAATGTCATAGACTCTTCAATATATGTATATGTAATCTCGTCAAGTAATCTCTGGACTAGAGTATATCGACATCAGGAGTATAATGACTTGGTAGTATAAAAGCATATAATCTAACTAGGTCTGAAAACAATTTACTAACTATACGTAGTTATATATATATATATACGTTCTAAACTAAACCACGTGTAAGCATGCAAGAGGAAGATGGACTTCACACACATGATATGTATAATCTAAATGTATAATGATATTCACTCTTCTTCTATATATTATCATCATGAACATCTATATTTATAGATCATATATAGAATATCATATGAACCCTATGAGCTAAAACTAACCACGAAAGAACAAAAAACTTGGCAAGTACAAGAAGCATTCACCCTGTCTTCTCGTTCATCTTTGTCAGTTTCAATGCTTTACTGTTTTTTATGCCTTTAAACTTTAACATGTACATATTTATCCTGAACTATATCACACAACTGCGTTTAAACTGCACGTGATGACATTATATTACCTCACCATGTTGTTCACAATGACAAATACTCCTAATAATAATAGTAATAATAAATTGAAACTTTGAGACAGAAAAAAAAGATTTTTCTTTTAGTACATATTTTTCACGCGTTTGAAGTAACTTTATTGCATACTGTGAATTTCACAAAAAGTCAGAATTAAAGGATATCTGAGAAGTGGAGGGTACGATATCGTGGGACGATTAAATCTTTGAGGGCGTTCGGCGGAATGTCGCTTTGATGTATAGTAAAGTGGAATTAACTCATACTTGTGTGTTCTTGTGATTGGTTTTCTTTACATCATCTTTCTGTATCGTGTGTATTTATGTAGCTTGTAGTAGTATGTATACATTTAATTGTATTCTGTATTGTATATAATAAGATATATAGTACATATTATTAATATTATTATAATATAATAATGTAATATATGTGTGTATTAACATTTTTTTGTTGTTTGTAGATTTTATATATCTGTATCTATATATATATATATATATTTATTTATTTCTGTATTTATAATATAAATGTGCCTAGTAATGTTTGTTGTTGGCTGGATAGGATAATATATAATGGAGTTAACACCAACTGTTGTTTTCTTCTGAGTTGTACCTTTTGCTTTTCTTGATGTAGTTGCTGTATAGTAGTAGTAGTCTTTAACTTTAATGAGTAGTAGTAATAGTAATTTGTTTGTTTGTTGTGTTTTTTTTTTGTAGCAAGAAATTCGATGGGATACTCACTCAGTTATTTTTATATAATAATATATATATATATATAGTACACCACTCAGTTGTCTTTCTAAGTAAGGGTACACACATATTTTATTCTCTTCAGTTGATAACACAAGGGAAGTAAATGGGACATTTAAAGGGAAGAACGTATTTTCTTGTTTTTGTTGTTACAAAGTAAATTAATAATTAATTAATTAATTTTAATGTGGTGGCTGATAATATATAGATATATTTATATGTTCATTAAATCTTGTGAATTTTCTCGCCGACGACAACAGGATTGTTCTTGCGAATTTCTTCAGCTCCAAGCTGACGGTAATCAAATGTACAGCTGTAAAAATATACAAAAAAGAATTTCATTGTTAAAAAAATAAGTTTAAATAAACATTAAAAATAATAAAATTATTTTAAAGAAATAATTCAAACAAAAAACATACTCGTGTTTATCGCTATATCGATGAAGAGAACAGAATAAACCTCCACAACGACATTCAAAACCTAAAATGAATAAAAATATTCAATATTATTATATTTGTCTAATGATATTTTTTTAAAAGTTAAGTTTATATATTATTGTAAAAACCTTTTATACCTGTGAGGCCAACTTTCTTGCGACATGATTGACACCGATTTGATTTTTTCTTTGAATCAGATCCAGTGATGGTAGCATTAGTGGTATTTATAGGATTGGTGCTTGAAGTGGCGGTGGTTGTATTGTCAATATTGCTGCTGCTTTCTTCTATATCTATTCCAACAGCAGCAGTAGCAGCATTGACTTGCTTTTCTGTCTGCTCTTCCTGTGCAGCTTCCTAATGATGACAGGCAAACAAACATAGAATAAAAACAATTATTAGTATTTATTAATTAATTATATTTACTAACAAAAATAAACTAGATAATAAAATTTTAGTTTATTTCTTCTACTTACATCTTTGGACTGTGGAGTAGGCGATGTGCGACTCTCACATGCAGAGGTGACACGTTGAGGTGATGGAATTTTCATGCTGCCAGGTGGTGGTTGTTGCTTCTTTTTGACTGACTCTTTATAACAAAGTGAGCACAGTCCATCAGTAGCAGAACTTCCAAAATATCCACATCCTGCACGACATTGACATGACTGCCCTCCTTCCATTCCATTTGATTCGCCTTCCATTTTCTCTTTCTTATAATATTATATTATTATACACAAAGGTTTCTTTTTTTTAAAATTTAAAGATATTAATAATAACTCTAACAAATCAATTTAAATATAAACACACGCGTATATGAAGATTGACTAATAATCAAATATACACAAATACAAACGAAACTCTATTATATATATATATATATATCAGTAGAAACACAAACGAAATAATAAATTGTCACACACGAAAGGAGCCGAGTATAATAATATTATTGATATTTTTTTTAAAGTAGAGATGAAGTATAAATTTTCTTCGTTTTCACACGTTTTGAAATCCAGATGTTGTTTGATAGACAGTAGAAAAGTAGTTGGTGATTTTAACAAATGGGTCGTACAACACGACAGTTGATTTCTATTAATTACAAATATAAAAAAACAAAAAAAAATTAGTTGTAAAATTATATATTTATACGAGAGTTGAGTAATACATTTTTTTAAGCTTCTAAAGTCAACTATTTTAGAATTTAGCCAATTGTAATAATCTGAGCTACTTTACGGAAGGGTAGTTTCCTCACAGAGTGTTAAAACTAAACCAGCATTTAAAAAGTTTGTGTGTGTCTATGTGTGGTGCGACTGACTGAGTCATTGTATAAAATGTTACAACTCAACATAGAATTAAATCAACATAAATGTAGCTATTAAATCTCATATAATGTTACTCATACGTGTATATCAATGCTATACATAATAGTATATATATATAAACACACACAGGATGTAGTGTATAGAGAAAAATAGTAAGTATCAATACGGAATTAAAATTTTTCTTGCAACTACCTCATTTTTATCTTTACTTCAAGTGATATATGCAATATCAAAATCACATAATCTACAAGTTAATTAATATTGTAGATATATGCATTTTGCTGTTACTCTATCTATCTACTACAACATTACACAGTATAAATTAAGAAAAATTTCACTTACGATCAAAAAGTATTAAAAAAGAGTATTATATAAAGAAAATAAATGTGAGTCAAGAATACTCAAAAACATAAATTTGTATCACACTATAGTAAACCAGTGTTAAAAATTTAATCATGTTCTTTCTTCTTCTCTCTCTCAACAGGAGGTTTTTAAAAAAATGATAATAATTTGCTCGAATTTTTCAGTAGATGATATAAATCGTCTTCAATTTCAACTACATCACTTATAATAATAGTAATATTTTGTCTTCTATAAATATATGTCACAACCACATTCAATACACTTCATTTACAAACCACCACTAACAACTACCACACTTTTGGCGAGTATAATAAAACGACTAGAAAACTACGTCATACAAACTTCATTATAAAAATATGTTTTTATAAAACTTAGTATTATTATTTCTCCTTGTTGTTGTTGCTGCTGCTCCTACAAATATTTTGTCGTCCTCCATCTAAAGAATAGAGAACAACTGAGCATTGAACAAGAGAGTTTCAAATCTCAGAAACCAACTTGGCTAACTACTACTGCGTAGTTTTGAGAAAAAACCAAGGAAGAAAAATAATATCACATCACAGAGAGAGAGAGAGAGACAGGCAGACCAAAGTGAGTTAGAGTTGTTGTAACTAATATATAAATGCACAACAACAGTGCAGCAGTGTATAAAACGAAACAAAGAAACCAAATGAAGGATGTAACAACACATTCGATGGTGGTGGTGCTGGGGTAGTAGCTTGACTCGTTATTGTCTCTCTTGCAATATATTGCCAGTAAGTACATTAGCACATAGTAGTTGAAATTTTTGTACTGCGTATTATACATATAGAAGAAAAACATGTAAAAATATATAGTACGTGTGTAGCAGCGTAGATAGAAGTAAAAAAGAGTTGAAGCTGGTTACGTATTATGAATGTATATACTACACTCTTTGATTACTCTACTATAATACCATATGGCAAAGGAAAAAAGAAGAGAGATAGTCAACTACCATATCCAATCCACAAAATAGAACCCACCTCACCTTCACAAACTTTATAATACTTTTACATTTGAGTCAACAGCATTACTACATACATAAGTTGAAATATAGATAGATAGAGGTAAATGTCATACGTCATCAACATATTGCTACAAAAGCAACTTTAACTCTGCTTAGTAAGCATTGCTTACGCAGTTTGCTCATATAGTATCTTTACATACATATATATCTCTTCTCTACATATGCATTTTTAGCATTGAGAACAAATCTGACTCATCAAACACTTACTAATATAATACACCTTCAAGGAAAAAGAGAGCATGCTACATTACTAGTTACTACTTAGCATCAACTATCATCCACATGCGAAAAATAGATAATGTGATGATGATCAGTTGCATTGGTACATATGAGCAGCTCTTGGAAGAATCACCAGGACATAAATTCTTGGTATAAAAAAACATTTATATACGTAGAGTTAGAGTTAAAAAATGACGATATCAGAGACGTATTTTTTTAGCTACCCTGATATAACATAGAAATATAGCAACTGCTTTTTTTCTTATATCATTATCTTTGACTAAGATGATTATATTTATATATAATGAAAAAATCTAAAGAGCTAAAACGTTCTAAGAAAATATATATACTAATAATCATAATTCCTCTTTTCATCCACTCATGAAAATTTTTTCATAGTTTTTCTTTGACTTGACAAAATTCTAGTAAGATACAGGCTTAAAATTCAATACTGTTGGTACTAGTAACATTAGTTTTTTCACTCTTTCTTTTTAAATACAACATACTAAAATTAAAACTAATGCCAGAGCCAACTCTAAAAAGACGTAATATACTTTATACATGATGGCATAAGTGGGCCCTGTGTACTAGTAGTATATAGTAAAGTAAAGGACTTTTAAAACGAGAGTTACAACAACAGAGTATACACACAAAAATTATAAAGTGTGGCCAACTTGAACCATGTTATGCTGTTGACTTGAGAGCTAACTGGCAATGGCTAAATGACTTTTTTAATAAAAATAGACTTTGTGGTATATAGTAGTGAGATATAGGCTGTTGAGAAATCTCTCTCTCTCTCTCTCTGTATTCTCCACTCAACTCACATTATATATGCTAAAGATAATGTATACAAGTTTTTAGAAGGCAAAGTAGTAAAAAACCATTCTCTCTCTCTATCTATAGTACACAGACAAGAAACAATGTTGAGTGTTGTAGAAATTTAAAGAACATAAAAAGAAATAAAATTATTTTGATTCTATAGATGCAACTATTAAAATTTATCTATTCAAACAAGAAAAACAAAATTCGCACCTTCTTCGTTCAAAGAATATTAACGTAAGACTTGTATTATATTGCAAATGACATTTTAAAAAACAACATCATCATCTCATAACAAAAACAGAGATGAATTTTCAAAACAACAAGTAAAATAGAAAATGTATTCTACAACACAAAGGACTCTGTGCCAGGATGTATTATTATTTGTCACCATTGAGACTCTCTACATCAGAGTCAGAGTCAAAGTCAAATCCTTGTGAGATGAAGTTGAATAATAATATTATAATACTACACGAGACTGCCAGATGACTAGAAAGATTAGTGAAATATTTAAATTTAGATTTGTCAGCAGAGCAGCACGAGGTGAAAGGTCAAGACGACATTTTAGCTGATACCACACACATACATACAAAAAAAATCATCTCTTCTTCTAACTCATTCACTAACATTATCAACAACAAGAGAGCTGCAAAAGTCAAGACAACAAAACAACAGTCTCTTCTAAAGGCAGTCTAGAAGAAATAAAAATTATTGAATAAAATTCACATGATCTCAAGTTAGAAATAATAATACAAAAGAGACTACTATTTTACTATCATATAATTAACTAGAGGCCTCGTAACATTAGTTGGAGTTTTTAGTTTAGAGTCTGTCTCTTAACAACAGATTTTCCTTCGATATATAGTGGTGTATTGATAGATTATGCATTTTAAAAAAAATGTTAAACCATATATAATACAAATTGCTGTCAGATAAACTACTACTCTCCTTCTTAAAGTATACTAGAACGTAAAAGAAAGAAAAGCCTTGATAATAATGTCTGTGATGTGATTGTCAGAGGCAGGAAATATTTGAGAAGTACATAGGACAACATACTACACACTGAGTAAGACTTGTACTTATATAAAAATAGTAGTAGGCTCTCATATTGTTCTTATAGTTGTACAGTTGTACTTAACAAATAAAAATATTATATACTGCTGGTGGTATATATAATAAATTTAGTCAAGTAATAATGAAGCTAGCAAGTGTAAATGTGATTGAGACATCTCAATTATCAATATTTCAAAAATTAACAAAATAAAATGGGAGGCCTCAAACATTGAACAATTTTCAGATGTCTGGAAACTATATGACACGTTTCTCCCTACATAATGGTGGTGGTAGTTGGTAGATTATCATAAAATAAAATCCTGCTTTGCATTTACTTTGAGATAGGGCACTATACAAAAAAGATTAGGGTGTGGGGGAAACGTCTAGTTAGCTTAATAACTAAATGAAAAAAAAATACTCAATAAAACAAAAAAAAATTATTACCAAAATTGGTGATGTAAAATAATTTAGGAGATCTTATGATGATGACGATCAACAAAGTTGACAATAAATTCTTCTCTAGTCAATAATATGTTTTCTTCTTCAAGGCTGCTGATGATGATTTTGTGACTATAATAATAACGGGATCAATCGAGAACAAGCTAGAAATCGTTAAAAAAATCAATTTTTAGATTATTGATGAAACAAAAATTAATGATGAGATGTTAATGTTTTTTGTACTATTCTACACTCGTATTTTTTCACACTTGAACTATTATTGTTTTGTCTTTGTTGAAAGTAAATATTTTTAACTTGAACTATTTAAAATAATAAAATGTATTCACATTTGCAATATATATATATTTTAGTACCTTTTGTGAAGGACAAAATAAATAAAAACAATCTTGTCGCCGTCGTAGTAGTAGTAATTTTTGTGCACTTGCTGCAATCGTCGTTTTTTTGTTTCCAAGGTCTCTACTTCACACTTGCTATATAGTAGTATCGCACATATGTATACTTTATACTATAATATTATTACACTTTTGTATCTAGGCAGAGTAAAAGTATAAAAAAGAAAATATATAGATATATTGGCCTTGCTATTTCTTTCGGATAGAAAGTCTCTACATAACATAAAAAATAGTAAATTGTTCACAAACACATAACAAAGGAAAACAAATATGACGATTGAAGATGATAATAATTATGAGTGAATAATCCAAATGACGACAAATATTTCCTAAAGATTACGACGACGACAAGACGAGAGTCTTTCTGGAAGGCAATATACGCCAATCGAAACTTACAGAAACACACAGGGAGAGTTTCTCCTTCTCTCTTCTTCAGTAAATGCAAAACAGGGGGATTTTTAGTTTTTATAACAGAGTTTTATATATACTGAACAGTTTCCACATAGGCAGTAAAATCAGTTTTTGGTTGGAGAGAAGAAATGAATCAGCAAGTTCGATGTTAGTACTGAGAGAGAACAATGTCCCTGGATATAACACACTCACAAAACTACGTGTTTCGTTTTCCCAGCCCAAATCCAATATACATAGAGATAGTCAGTCTACAAAGAAGAAGAGAGAATTTAGATTCTCTCTCTCTCTCAAGTTTTTGCTTTCGTCATCCTATTTTCAAGGGGAATAACATAGTGAGAGGCATATACGTCTTTCTAGCCCTGATCATCAGTGTAAACGACCAGCTAACTAATAAGTATTTTTAGCATAGGATACAAATCTACTACAACCATTACAAATAATTCTGTCTATTGGTTTTTACGATACCCGGTAATTCTTTAAATGCACATGTGTGTAATATCATCATCATCTGAGTCATGACGAAATTTCTAAGATATATTTATGTATATGGTATCGAGGTATTTTCATAGGTCAATGAATCCTACAGTGATCCTACATTATAATTTTTAAAATTAGAAATTGTTCGAAATTGACACTAGACGAAGAGAGATTTTGACCCGAAAATATAAGCCTAGTCTCGACATATTTGTGATGCAAAACACAACAAGCCAATGACTCTTAATATTTTTTAAATTAAATGCAAAAAAAAACCTTCATTCCTATAGTTTTAACAATTCATTTTCAATTTACTTAGCCAGCTTTTCAAATACTATAAATATTACAGTTAATATAAGTTTTTGGAGTTCCTTTGGTTTTTCTTTTTCTTTTTGAATTAGGCTGATTCTTTCTCCTTTTCGTTTTCTTCTTGTTTCACTTTTTTGTTTTCTTCTTCTTCTTTCTCCTTTTTGTTTTTTTCTTCCTTCTCCTTTATTTCTGATTTTTGCCTCATTTTCTCTGCATTCTTTTTGTAGTACTCAATGTCAATTTCTGTTTGATTAATGAATAGAACAACAAAAAAATTATATAAAACAGACTAAAAATACATATTCAATATTTAAAGAAAACAAAATTATAATTTACCCATTTCTTTAATAAATTCTGGATCATGTTCAAGAGCATTTGCTAAATCAGTATCAGCAACTTCAAGTGTTAACATATTCATAGTGGTAACTGCAACTTTTCGATAAAAGGTTTGCTATATAATAATCATATAAGAAAAATATATAATTAACTAACATTATAATAAATAAGACACACGAGTCGTTTCTAAAATATAAAAAATACACATACATTTTGCTTGTCTAAACGTTCACCATGAAATTCAATCAAGACAATTTTGTCAATAGTATGATTTCCAAAGATTTTATTAATGAGTGGTGAATAGTGATATATTCCACTACTGTAATTAATATATGTTTCTCGAGTAAGCATTAATCTACAATGTAGTGCAGTAGATCTTGAAGAATTTGCATGACATTTTAGTAAATATCTCAAATCTTTTAATTGTAAGACTTTTACGGCTCCGTCATCTATTATCTTCACCTGAGTTATATGATACAAAATATAAGTAAACAAATAATATAATCATTCTATTATTATTTTTAGTATTATTATTTAAAATAAAATTTTACCGAATATTTTCCATTTCGTCTTGTTGGAACTTTAACAATAAGACCTCTAACCCAGTCCTCATAATATTTAAAAGCAACAAGTAATCCAACTCTCGCAACTTCCCTACGAACTTTCATACGAGATCTTAATTTTTTGTCCTTTTCCATTCGATTGTAGGCATTCCTGTAATATTAGATTAAAAATTAAATTAGATAAAATACATAAAGAAATAAAATTATTAAAAATCAACATACGTCATGTGTACATAAAGATCATACAAGACACCCCATAAATATCTTGGTACAACAGAAAATCTTGATGGACTAAATGAATGAGTTTGGAAACAATCTAATACATCACCACATCCAGCAATTAAATGAGCATAATCTTCAATCCTATCAGTAGGTTTCATACAATCATCTGGGATTTTGTTAATTTTGTAAAAAGTTGAAAAAAGTTTTGGATTTCCCATATCTTGTTGAAATTTATTTACTTTTTCGATTGAACCAATCAAGAATAAAGGACTTTTTGTAACACCTTTAACTTCTAAATTCCATAAAGTATAAGTATTTCCTGGTGAAAATGTATCAATAAGAAAGCGTATAATTCTTTCATCATCATTAAAATTCCATAGACGACAATCAAATTTGATATTAAAAAATTTATCAAGTTCAGGAAAGACTTGATCAGCAAGTAAAATTCCATCATGAAAATCCAATACACAACGAATATAATGCCAAAGTCTCCATGCTATTTGTTCTGGTTTAGCAATTAAACCATTAAGACATCCTGGAAATAAAAAATCCATCTGTCTCTTGTCGTAATAAGCAATAGTAACAACTCCATAAGCTTGTAAAATTTCAAAAAATTCATAACTATCTTGACATCCAAATTCACGAAAATTTATTTTATGTCCTAGTCGAGCTTTGTATTCCATAAAAAATCTATCAATTGTTATTCCATAAGGATATTCAGAGATTAAATGTAAAATGGTAACAATTATTTGTCTTGGAATATCAGTACGTAAAATCATTTTTTGTTCTTGTTCTGATTGTGATTCTAAAGGTATATAATATGGATATTGTAGAAGAGGATCCAATTTAGCCAAATTCAAACCTTCTGATGTGATATCATATGGAAGACTGATCTGAGGAATTTCATATTGTCTAGGAATATCATTATATTTGTATGGATTGATTCCATATGAAGAAGGAAATTCATTTTTATCCATCTCAGATTCTAATCTAATTTTTTCATTTAGTTGTCTGAAATTAAAACCACTTCTTGGCTCATAAAGCATATGATCATTCTTATGAATTTCAATATAGAAAGGTTTTAAAGCATATACCATTTCTTTTGGTGTCATTATTACATTAGATTTTTCAATGTCTTTATCATCATCTTCTCTAATATTTGGAATAAAATATTTTTTTCTTGGAAGATCAAACCAATCAACACCCATTTTCTTCATTGATTCACCAGGATGAAGATACAACATTACTTCTTCACATGAAAATTTGGATACTAATTTCTTGAGATTACTAGTAGAAGAATTAATACCAAAAACTTGTCCATTTTCTCTTGGATTATTAATCAAATCTTCTTCATCATTAATCCATTGAGATATTTGATCTAAACGTTGTTTCTTATAAACTGCAAATATATTTTGATACATTTCAGACTCTTGATCCATTTCACCAAATTTTAACTCCAATTCTTGTGCCAAGTATTTATCATCAAAATCTTCAAATTCCATTACAGGTAGTCCTTGACGTCTTTTAGCAATTCGAGACAAACGTTGTAACTCGGTCCATTCTTTTTGAAATTCAATAAATCGAGTAAAATCAAACACATTGTTTCTGGTTTCAGGTATCTTGTTATCACAGCGTAACAATAAGGCGCCTGTGTCACTCTCGTCATCAGATAGATCGTCCACTACAACTCTACTAGACCTTATTGGACTCATTGTTGTTGTTACGAAAATATATATTGACTACAAAAAAAAGTGTGACTAGAAAAATTATGAAAAATAGAAGTAGAAAAAAAGTAAAATGGAACAGTCTTTTTTTCTCTCTCCTCCGATCAATTACAAAAAATTTTCCCTCTCAAATTATTCAACTTTTGCACGCAAAAGAGAGAGAGGAAGACGCTGACGCGATTATTTTATGTCTTTGTTGCACCAGCTTTTTATTTTTTTACATGGAAATTTTACAACTAATATTTTTAAACTAGAATTTCAAGAATTAATAATTAATTCCACTGCTATTTGACGACTCACTATCTTCTTCGTCATCATCGTCTTGTTCTCTATTGCCAATAAAAACTTTATCATTGTCATGGTCTTCTTCTTGATCTTGATCGTCATCAACAGAATCCAGTCTTTTCATCATGGCTATAATTCTGTCTTCTTCTTCTTTCTTCTTCTTTGCATCGGCTAATGTTTTCTTTTTGTTCATAAATTCAATTTCATTTTGAAGTTTTGGAATTTCATTAGTTAGATATGCCATGTAGTCTTGATAGTAATTAGCTATTGCTTTATTTGTATTTTCTAATGTGACTTGCTCATTCTGTTGATTAAAACTTGTTTGGTTCTTTGTACGCCAATATGATAATTTCCATTCTGGTGTTTCTGCTGGTGGTAGATGTAATATAGAAACTTCATCATTGCACTGTTGACGATACTGTGTGTGGTATAATAAATATATAAATAATTGTTAATTTTATATATACATAGAGAATCAATTGAAAAATAATTACATTAATTAATTTAATAGCAGTCTCCTTAATATTTTGCAACTTGGCTCCTTGAATTTGTAGTCTTTTTTGTAAAACACGTTGCTTAGCTAGTCTATCTAAAACTGATGGATCAGTAACAAGTTTTTCAAATGACATTTTCTTTGGAAAATTGACAGATAATGATTTCATACTAGACTCAATTTGCTGACGATCAGCTTCTAATTTTAACATGGCTTTCTCTGTCCAATAAATTTGTTCTTCCATTGAAGAATATTTTTCAAGTTTAGCTTTATATGCATTTGCTTTTCTTTGAGCTTCTTTAATATTTTTATCTAGTTCTCCTTTGGTTCTTTCCAATTCCCATATTTTCTTTTTATAACTTTCAATTTCTCTTGTTCTCATATCTAAACATTGTTTTTTAGTAGGTGAAAAAGAAGAACCTTTTTTCTCATCTTTTTTCATCATTTTTTGATAAAATTTTTCACGTAATAAAGCATTACGAGACATTAGTAACTGAATAGATTTTGCATGACTTTTTGTTGTATCCAATTCTACTTGAGCTTGTCTTTTTTGAATTTCATATTGCTTAATGTTATCTTCTACTTTATTGACTTTACTACGAATTTGTGCTAGTTGACATCTTAAATAGCTATTTTCATTTTTTAACTTTGCAACTTCTTTTCCAACTTGCTCATGTTCAGTTTCTTTAAATTTAAGTTCTTCTTTCCAATGTCTAACTTGTCTTTCAAGCTCTTCAGTTTTATTTTTTGATTGCTCATTAATATCATCAGAATTTTTAAGTCGATTTCTAGTAATTGCAAGTTTACGTAAAACATCTTCATGCTCAAGTATCTGAGTTCTCATTGATGAAATCATTTCTTCCATCTCAACTCTTTGTTGAATTAGTCGTTTCTCTTGACTCTCTGTAATTTCCATAATTAATCCAATACTTTCACATAATTTAATATTTGTATTTGTTTGAACTCTTCTTTCTGTGTCAACTTGACCAAGTGCTTTTAATACAGACCATTTTTCTGCTGATGTACTTTTTTCCTTTTCTTGTATTCTAACCTTCTCATGTTCTTTTATAGATAAATCATGACTTAATAA
This sequence comes from Oncopodura yosiiana, assembly GCA_009869805.1. Classification (NCBI taxonomy): domain Eukaryota; kingdom Metazoa; phylum Arthropoda; class Collembola; order Entomobryomorpha; family Oncopoduridae; genus Oncopodura; species Oncopodura yosiiana. The sequence continues at coordinate 48,215 of VCNE01007934.1, forward strand.
TTTTTTGTCTCTTTCTAATTGAGATAATTTTGACTTGAGCATTTTTAATTCTCTTTCATAATTTATTTGTCCAAGTTCCATTTTACTGTAATCTTGACTCATGGCTTTTTTTGCTTTCTCCAAATCTTCTAATTTTTGCTTGAGAGATGTTATCTGCAGTAAATAAGTGGTATGAATATTAATTATACATAATGATTAGTTTTATCGTATTATATATAAGTATTATGAGAAAAATGACATAAAAGAAAATATTATGCACCTTATATTTCTGAATTGTTACATGTTTTTGAAGTGTTGATGCATTAAGAGCTAATTTCATTCTCCCTGCTACTTCTTGTTGAAATTTTTCATTGAGTTCTTTAATATGTTCTTTTTGAACTCTAATAACTCTAGTAGCACTTTTATCCAGTAGTAAAGCCTTTTGTAATTTTTTTATATGCTCGTCATACTGTTTTTCTATTAATGTTAATCTATCCATCCAAAATTCTTCAAGTGGATTTGTCTCTTTGGATTTACCAATAACCTCTAGCTCTTTAGATGATGATTCATTTTCTAATAATTCTTTAGTATCAGTGGTTTCAATATTCTTCATCTTGTCACTATGATCTAATTGAAATGGCTCCATGATTATGTTAAAATTGTAATTTATTTACTACTAACCACTATAATTGCAATATATTTTCAATTTAAGATATTTTATGTAAAATATGAATTGATTTACGTTACCAAACTATTGATCAAACACAATTCTCAGTCTAGGCAGCAGTAATAAAATGCAAGGAATGAAAGTTGGTGGAAGACTTTCTCTGTTAGGAAGAGAGAGTGAAACATTATTCTTCTTCTGAAAAGTATATTTTTATTGTCACACAAGTAGAGTGTAGTATATTATATATATAACATTGTATAACAGAGCAGAGTAAAGCAACAAGAAGTAGATAGTTTTTCTAAGTTTTAATTGTGAGACATTTTTATCATCACATTTGGAATGGCCATTGATCGATGATATTATTATTTTTTTAATTAGTCGTTGATATTTCTTTTATGCTTTTAGAATTTGTTCAACTGCTTTGACAATGGCAGTAGAATCAATTTCATATTTGGCCAACAGATCTTTAGCCTGTCCTGAGCGTGGAATCTCTCTCACAGCCAATTGTTTAACCATCATATTTGGTTCCATTGAAACTGCACTCATTACTGCTTCACCAATTCCACCTATTTGAAAACATACGTATATTAAATTATGATTTTATTGCATAACAAATAACAGACATGATGTCAAATAACAAAAATTAAAGACCTTGAGGATAATGATCTTCAACAGTAACAATTCGACCGCCTACAGCCTTGGCATTGGTAATGATTGTAGCAGCATCCAATGGCTTGATAGTAAATGGATCAATGACACGAGCATGAATTCCTGCTTGTTCCAATAGTTGTGCAGCTTTGAGTGCTTCATAAAGTGTAACGCCAGAGCCAATGAGAAGAACTTTATCAGTTTTGCTTTGACGAACAACATTAGCTTTGCCAATTTGGAACACATGATTGTTTTCATAAATGACCTCAGTATTTGGACGAGAAGTACGAATGAAACAAATTCCTTTGGTGTTGGCAGCCAATTCTACTGCATATTCAGCACTAACTGCATCACTTGGGTAAAATACAGTTGCTCCTGTAAAGAAAAAAAATCAAGTTTGGCATTAAGCCATGTTGTTTGAAGTGAGAAGGTAAACAATCTCATGACAAGTTTAGTCATCATTAATACCTGGAATAGCACGGAATAATGCTATATCTTCAAGACCCATTTGAGAAGGTCCATCTTCTCCAATACTGATACCAGCATGTGAACCAGTGCAATTGATATTGGATTGTGAAATTGCAGCCATACGCAACTGAAAAGAATTTTATGTTAGTTAGCATATGTATATACCAAAATATAAGAAGAACTAATTGTAGTTTTTAATTAATAATACCTGATCATTTGCTCTTGTAAAAAAGGTAGCAAAAGTTGAACAAAATGCAACAGTTCTGTCACGACATGCCATACCAACAGAAATTCCAACCATATTTTGTTCAGCAATGAAACATTCAACATATTGCTTTGGGTTAGTCTATATATGATTCAAAGAATTAAAGAAATATTATAGTAAAATTTAAAATATTACTTCAATATACTATTCAGTAAATCTCACCTTTAAAACCTTGTCAGAGAAAGTAGAATTCTTTGTGTCACCATCCAAGGCTACAACACGATTATTTGCAGCAGCCAATTTTTGTAGAGCCACACCATATGCTAAACGTGTAGCAATTGAATCTCCAAGTTTATAAGCAGGTGGAGATGACATTTTTAAATTGGTAATGTTTGCTGCTGGAACTTCAACAATTGGTTTTGAAGGAATGATTTGATTTGGACCATTATTTTTGATAAGTCCTTGTAGATACTAAAAGAAATTTAAAAAATTATTTTATTAAAATAATTAATTATAAGAATTAAAATTATTATTATTATTATATACCTCGATAGTTGATGCAGATTTATCTCCAAGAGCTTTTCCATGCCAGTCAAGTTTGTCTTCAATATTTGGAAAATTTTTTCCTTTGAATGTTTTACAAATCAAAGCAGTTGGTTTGCCTTTAGTTTCTCCAGCCTCATGAAAAGCTTTACACAATTCTTCAACATCATGTCCATCAATAACCAATGCATTAAAACCAAATGCTTCCAATCGTTTACGATAAACATCCATTTGATGTTGCAAACAAGTTGGATCAGATTGTCCTAAACGATTAATATCAAAGATAGCACAGAGATTATCCAATTTGTAGTGTCCAGCAAAGTTGAGAGCTTCCCAAATTGATCCTTCAGCACTTTCTCCATCACCAATAAGACAATATACTCTGAGAAAAAAACATTCCACATGGTTATCTTAAAGTTCTTAAACCCTTCTTATACAATGACTAAATATTTCTTTACCTATAAGGAGCATTATCAAAATGTTTTCCAACATAAGCCATTCCAGCACTAACGCTAAGTCCTTGACCCAATGAACCTGATCCAACATCAACAAAGTTGAGCCTTGGTGTTGGATGACCTTCCAAGTCACTATCAATTCTTCTCAAATTCAACAAGTCCTTTGTTGGAAACAAACCAGCCTCAGCCCAGGCTATATAAAAAAAGTAATTTCAGTGACGTAAAAGATTAGAATGAAATAATAAAAAAAATTATCTAATATGTAACTCACCAGCATAAAGAATAGGTGCAGCATGACCCTTAGATAGAATAAATCGATCATTTGATGGATCCCTTGGTGCTTGAACTTTGTAGCGCATAGTATGGAAAAATAGCACTGACATTATTTCTGCCATTGAAGCACATGATGTTGGATGTCTGTAAATTCAGAAAAATACATTCATTACATAATGCAATTATTCTAATATTCTTTTGATGAAAGATGCAATGGAAAAAAATATTTTCATATTATTATCAAGTCTTTGCAACTAATTAGACAATTTACCCCGATTTGGCTGCAGAAGTTGACTCAACTGAACCAATACGAAGCTTATTGGCAATGTCTCTCAGCTCTTGAAAATTAATTTCTTGCATTTTCCCGTCGTATGTATTTCTCCTCTACGTTTCACTAATATATCTTTAAGCTAAATATATAAATGACAACTATAGATATTCAACAGCACAGTTCTCAATATAGACTAGAACAGTTCTAAAGTAATTGACAACTGTTGGACTGAAGAGACTACAAGAAAAACGTGCTGACAAGACAATTTAGGATACCGGCCGGCAAGACTTTTTTACCTCTCCCTGAATATAGCTTACAGACTTGGAAGCTAGTAAATATGAAGAAACTGTTACCACCACAAGGGTTTTATTTCAAGGTCTTCTGAGAATATTGTAATTGCAGTCATATAACTTGTATAATATGATATCAGTCAAGTTATATTTCCTCTTAAATTATCTAAAAATAGATAAGGAATTTGACTTGGAGTTGATATCTTTCTTCTCTATTAATGTTAGTACTCTAATATAGTCTTATTTAAAAAGGTTATTGAATTTTCTATACGTCTCATATTTCTCACTCACATTGTCAGTCAGTTTCTAATTATTTTATCTATAACTAAAGTAATGTGGTTAAATAATGAATATATAAATGACAATTTTCCTATTCGTGCAATAGCACTGCAGTAGTGGTATATGCATAATTATCGATCCCTTTTCTTCTACAATATATATAAATTGCTACTTAAATAAGTGTTTTATAGACAATTTATCTAAAAATTGTCCCCATTCAATTCTCAATGGTATACTACAAGTATTGACAGTCTCTTACCCAGATTTTCCAGCATCAGTTGACATAATTGAATGAATTCTCAATTTGTTGGCAATGTCACGTAACTCTTGAATAGAGCGAGCTTCTGGTTTATGATAGTTTGCCATCTTCTCCAGTTATTATTAAGTCTGTTTGACTTAAATTGAAAACAAAGGAATTAAAGTTAAAAAATGGTAAAAGAGCTCTTGCAGCAATGAGTGTCAGCCGGCTAATGCCTAAAGGATTGAGATACTGTCAGAGGAATATAGTACGAAAAAATTGCTGGACTGGAGTGGAAATCTATGTGCTGGAAACAAGGGAGAGTGTATGCGCATAACAAGATGGCCTTGGACAAAATACATCAAGATCATAAGAGTCATTTATTTTTTACACCTATTATCACACAACACACCATACCTACCAATAGGCCATGCCATTAACATCAAACCATCATCTTCTTTTCAAATGCACTCATATTCATATAATATAAGAATATATATATAATTTTTTTAACATTCACCTTTATATTAAGTAAGGCATGGCAGGGGAAAACGTGGTTCAACAGTTATATAATCTCACCAAATCATGTAACATCTTCAAAGTGTACTATATGCATTATAATTTACCATTGTAGATAAGGATGCTTACTCATTTTGACATATATCATATACTTGGAGGGCTAAAACTACATACATTAGCAATTCGTGAGTTTTTAGAGTTTCTATATTATAAAATTGATTATCAATCAAAAGTGAAATACACATATACATATATGTCCGTTAGAATTATAAATATTTTAAAGAGTAATATCATTCTATAATACGTAATATTATATATATATATTGCATTTTTTGACCTTCGCTCATCTCGTTGACCCTATTCTAATGGAAAGTTTCTTATATGAGACCAACCTTTTTTATGTGACATCATCACATCTTTTGCTGCCGGTTGACAATCTCAATCTTTTCGTCTCTCTCTTTCTACTACAAACCAACAACAGTCAATTTATCTATATTTTCTCAATGGAAATTTTACTCTGTGTACAAGATGCTGTGTACAAATGATACTACAACACAATAATAATAATAATAATAATATGAAAGTGATAGTAAATTGGTTTGCTGCGTACTAAATGTAAGTAGTTTAGTAGTAGTAGTTAGTATATAAGTAAAGGATAAATTACCAACTGATACGAAAGAGAGGTTATATAGAAATATATAGATTTGACATGCAAAATACTTATTGTGCATGTATATATGTCTATATCCTTCTCGATGATTTATAATATCAGTCATTCTCATTTTGTGTCAATTATCTACAACTTACTACTATGTCTGCATACGATTTTTTTTTACTAGTTGTTGTATACTTGTTTACTTGTTAACTGTTCTTTTCAACTCTAAACTCATTAGTTTGCGATGTACCGTCTAGTAAAAGTACAACAGAGATAGAACGCAATAACAGTGGTGGAAGACGCTTTGATCGAAAAAGATGTGATCGACACTGATTTGATCGAATGATCAAATTCAGAACTTGTAGAGATAATATATGGACAGGGAGACACAACTAGATTCCCGTAATACAGTAACATGTCTCCCTTCTTAGTACTTTATGTTTTACAATTTACAATTATTAATTGGATTGCATTGAAAGTGTTTCCTTTACAACCAGGTTGGATTTGTATAAGAAACTAATTGCTTCATGTCTTATGCGAGCGTTAACATATAGTAAGATGCAATGTGATCAAGATGTGACATAGTGACATCAAAATAAATTTTTTTAAAAATATTTTGATTGACACATTTTAATTTCATCATTGAAAATAAAGTACAGTTAAATTCTTTGAGATTTATTTGCATGTGTGTTCTCTAAATTAATTAGTGCTGTAGGGCAATCATTGAAATGATCAAATAAAAAGTAGTTTATAAGCTGCTAGATTGCAAAAAGGCAATTATATCAATTTTACTTTTCATGTTCATAACTCTAGTATATATGTAGCGTATACAATAAATTACATCGTAAATAGCCCAAGTTGTTTTCTGCTAAGATTTTATGGCTTCTGTTCTGTCTTCTAACATTATATGACATAACAATATCTGAGACCATCAAAAAAATTGTACAAGTATCTATACAAGATTTATAATGGACTTATTATTCAAAAGCGTCATATTACCTTGCCACTAGCTTGTTTGCTTTCAATTAGATGATGTTGTACACATTAGTTAGTATACATTGCTAATTACATTAGAAGGCAATATTGCCACTTGTTTCTCTCTCTCGTCTCTCTCTATGCCTTGTGTGATTTTGGATCTCTCATTTATAAATGAATATACATTTTTTTGATGATTTTACGGCTGACAATTTCTCTAGATGGCCATTAGAATATAACCAGAGGAGTTAGGCGGCCCCTTTCCGTGATGCAGGGTATAGATACCTATAGTACGCAAATGAGGTCTATATGGACCGATAAAGCCTCATTTGCATGCTATAGGCCTCATTTGCGTACTATAGGAATCTACACCCTGCATCATGGAAAGGGGCCGCCTAACTCCTCTGAATATAACTAATCTCAAAGATACTATCTGTTATCTGACAACTAATACATAAGATGAATATTTTATACAGTTCATACATGTATAACTCATAGAAATCAAAACGCTTAATGACCTCCACTCTAAATGTTAACAGCATACAAAGTTTGTAATTAGTCAGCAGCCAACGTCTTATATATATATATATATTTTATCCTAATTAAATGATAGTGACCAATTAACATGCTGCTATAGTACACGAGACATATTATAATGAACTCGATAGCTTACAAATGATAAGTTCAAATTCCGTCATTGCTTTTTTGTCAAATACTTTAATACCTCTCTTCAGTCGACGCTTATATATATCAACAATATAAATGATGAGATTTTTGGTTTTTGATACACAATATAATGTCGTCGTGTGGTTTTCCCTTGTAGTTCAACGACACTATAAATACAATGCTTAATAAAATCATAAAATAACATTTGAAAATTTCTCACACGCTCTTCAAAAAGCAATTCATACTACTACAATGTGTAAAAATATTTATAAATTGTAATATTAAACTCAAAAGCATTGTTGGATTTCTTCAAAATCTCTGCATGAATACATCAGTTATGTAATAGCACAGTTGCTATCCACTCAATTCTCAAGTCATCATATCATATCAATGGGTATATATAATGGGAAATGGGATACATGATGTTCAAAGTTCACATGACATGATGATTTTGCCAATATATTCTTTTATAAGGACTGTGTGTGTGATCTTTATGCGACTTCATACTAACAAGCTTAAAAATATATATCAGTCAACTAACTGCACAAATCAAGACAAAACAATAGCCCAAAAACGGTTACCTTACTTACATATATGTTCTACTAGAATTGTTCTAATGTAATATATCAAGAAAACCACAACCCTCAAATAGTTATTGCTTATACATATAAATATATACATCAGCATTAGTATGAGTAAAACAGATAAGGCACAAAAAGCTTTTTTTCCTTATATTGCTATATACATACGTGTAGAAAAATTTACAGTGACTTAGTAGTGAGAGATTTTGCTAATCTATTAATACCATAACATCCCTCTTGACTCAAGATGATATGCTACACCTCATAAGAAAGCTATAAAAAGAATTTAACAATTCAACCTACTAAAAATCTAATATATAAAACTGAAGACACCAAGGTTAAGCATACATAAACCGTAAAAGTTTTAGGTTGAGCTACACGTAAAGTATATAGCAATTAGTCAAGTGAAGTATTTTTTACTATGTGAGTAGTAATTTATATCTATTTAGTACTGCAAATGTTGTCACGCTACGCTAGGTTTTCCTATAAAGAAATAATATAATGTCCAAAATAATTTGCCCTTCTCATCCTATATATTTATCATGGTTATGAAATGTTCGACGCTGAGAAGCACTAAAAAGGCTAACGGACTGTATCTTCTTTTTCTTGTCTTCTGTACTACCTAAAATGTTCTGGCCTTCACTATTGTTGCAGTTTGCTAATATTTTCACAAGATCCCTTCCCAAGACTTTTTTGTATTCTTCCCTTATTATATAATAACAACAACCAAAGTCTTTCCAAAACAACTCAATGTTAAATATATATACTCTATATATTTTGGTACATGGTTGAAATTTTCAAAGAGGTTGTTGTTCGTGATGATCTCTTTCGTTGCTAGACTTTAATTCAGTCTGAGGACAACATAACACTTTATATATATAGATATTGTTGCGGTGTCGTAATTCATTTCTCAGTCTTAAAATCTGAGAGAGCTTACTATGTAGTAGAAGCATATTTTTTTTAATTCTGTTGTCGTCGTGTAATATAATCTCATCTTTTGCTACTTCTGCCGTTAACTCTATTTTCTCCACATTTGTACAACTACACACAGTGATTTTTTTGAAGTTTTTGAAAAGTTGATGCACAAGGGAAAAATGTTTGTGAAACCAAGTGAAACGACACACAGAGTATGATGTTCAGACGTGACAAAGCAGAATTTTAAGACAGACTTACATAGTAAGTAGTACTTACTAAGTACATCATCATTACTATTACATTTGTCTCAGTTGTCATTGTTGTATCGTTCATGAGCCTTGTCTCACGTGTTGGTTGTTAGTAAGCTGATGTGCTCAGCTCATTTCTGCAAGAAAATTTTTTAAAGAATATATGCCACGAGTGTCAGTGCATTTCAAGTGCAGTTTGCATATCATGTAGGACAATAATGGGAAATTGACTAGTCTCACTTTATCTTGCTTCTTGTTACAACCATATCTTCACTAAACAAGAGACTAGTCCAAGACTCGTCATCATCTTAGTGACAATTTTAGACAAAATTGGTTCTCCTTAAATTTATAGCTCTTTACAATGTGGACTATTAGTAAAATATCAAGAAGAAATTGGATACTTCACACAATATTGGTATAATATTTTCTTCTTTTATTATTATAACTCATTCAAAAAATTTTAATTATGTATAGATCCTGCTACTTCAGACTTTAGCTCAAGGTCTTCGTGTAAGAACTACAAGTCCTATGTCAAGTGTTTCTACTTCTGATAGTACATCTCCTCCATCATACATTAGTACTCAAAATCTTCTTCAGAATTTGACTGCAGAATGTAATAAAGATGGAATTCTTGTTAAAATTTCGTTTCGACAACCATTTGGAGGAATTGCTTATTCTTTTGGTATATATTATTTTTGAAGATGATAAGCTACACTAAACAACACATTTGTATTTAAAGATAAAAATCTCACCTATATTTTATGCTTTTTTGACTTGTCATTCAGGTCATTATGACAAGGCACGATGTCGTTACATAGGTGATGATACTCAGGAGATGATGAGCAAGTCACATGCTGCAACTAATTTTAGGTACATAGATATAGACTTTTAGACTACTTAATTAAAAGTTACAAGTAACATACTTTACTACTTCTCATTTGTTTACAGTTTCTTAATACCTACAAATGATTGTGGAACATTATACCATGAAGGCAACAGTAAAGAGAATGGAACCATGTTTCCTAGTACTAACAAGTTTCCTCAACAGAAACAAGACGTGGAGGACAAAAATTCAGGTATAAATAAGATACAGAGTGCACTTCATATTAGTCTCATAACTTGTTGTCGACAACTTGTCACCTGTCTGTCACACAATTATGACTTTTGCATATAAATGAGCCAGCAGAGTCAAATTCATTTTCCTTGTACATATTATATGAATATTATACACACACGTGGACATTTATCATATGTACATATGAAACACTTCTGTCATTCTATAGAATAACTATGAGATTTTACTTTAGATTACTGACTTTCACTATAGAAGAACATTGTTGTCATATATAACTCAGCTCATACATAAATATATATAGTAATTGTGTAAATTGTAAACTGCTAAATATATATATTATTTATGTACATATATTATACATGGCTTATATAACTCTATATGTGACTTCACTCTTGTTCACAGGTGATAATAATCAAGTCTTTCTGGAGAATACTTTGCTAATTCAAAATGATGCAACAATACAAGAAGCTGGCGACTTGGCTCAACGCATTCGTTGCATTTGGCATAAAGAATTTCATAAGCCATTAACAGCAGCATTTCCTTTTGGCTCCATCAATGCACGACCCGTAAGAAAAATCTATGTCAACCTAAGCTATATACAAATATTGTAAAAATAATATTATAATTTTAGACACCAGGCACTTCTTCTAAGGGAAAAATTACACCAGATAAGCCTTTGCGACAATATCAGAGTCCATTTAGAGTTCATGCCATTAATGGCAAAGGACAAGTGCAAAGCGTTCCTGGCTATAGACGTAAAACATCTCGTTCTTTATCCTTTGATGATGAGCAACAACAAGCAGTACAAGATGACATGAAAACAGTTATATACTATAATATTCCATCAAGTCAACAAGACAGAGTAGCAATGGCTCTTCATGATTTTCCACCAACAAATTCAGCAACTCAAATGTCAGTAGTGATGTATTTATTATTCCAAAATTGGCTTGTAAACGTTATTATGTAATTTACTATGAAAATGTTATGATTTAATATTTAAGTCAAAAATAAATTCACACAAACCTCAATACATCAGTAATGCGTTATTTTGTTTTTCATCGTCATATCTCTTTATTTATTCTCAGTTTAGTTTGTTTTTAAACATAACAATATATATATATTATAGATCATACTAAATAGGTGTGATGTAATATTAGAACACCGGTCTTTCAATTCTGAATATTGTTGTTAATAATGATCACCTCACTAGTTACAATAAACTACAATAAATCATTAAATTGATCTTATTATGATAATATGGGCAACTAATCAAATCTTGATAAATACTCATCGTCATATATAATAAGTACACATTTCTTTGCCAACTATAATACAATTAGTTTCTAAAATCATTGTAGATCAAAGAATGAAATAAGACCTGTGATCCATCATCTCATAAATGTTAATTATACACGTTTAGTAGTAGTATATATATGCGAGTTGTGATTCGATATTGTAGTATATATATTTTTATATATCTATATATGGTATATATATTTTTTCCTTCAGGTGGATTTTTTTTGAGCCAAGTGTTACACTGATGAATTTACTTCCTGTTTTTAAAAAAATGTGATTTGATTTCTTTTAGGATAGATATACACACGTCTCAATTCATATTATAGTATTTGACAAGTACAACAAGAGAATATAATATATGAATTATACTCTGGTAAGGACAATTAGTCCAATATATTTATGCCACTTGAATCCACAATCAATATTCTATATAAATATATTACTCTTCTATAGTCTATTAATAGTTTACAAGAAAAGGAACGACAACTTTTAAAATGTAAATTCATAAAGAAATACTGCATTGTTATTGTGTTTTGCATTCAGCTCAAGCCTTACTTTTGGAAAAATGAATTGTTTTGAATATGCTTACATATATATATTAGTATTAGAGTAGTGACCGGCTAAAATATTAAAAATGATATAATTTAGCAAAGTAAATGAGAAAGAGAGATCGCCAAGCTTTTTTTACTAGTGAATCATATATACTTATAAACTTGCATTTTTACAACCTAATAAAATATCATGGTCACTGCTATACATGCATTGCATTATTAGACTATTTCATAATAAGAAGAAGAATAGCATTTAACTATAAAAATCAAACAGCACTAAAAGGATGAAATTGATATTCTTGTCATCATCAATTACTACTCATTTTCCTCATATACATGTATCTAAAGCAAACTTTACTCAACTATTAAAAGTTCTGCATCTCTTTCATTTTAGTGCCTCTCAACTCAATCCCATTCATGACATATGAAATTCCTTTCTGCATTTCTGCTGTTGTTTGTTACCAAAACGTGTCTCATTGCATTCCATTTCATCATATTCCTCACACGCTGAACTGACTGACAACATCACTCATCGTCTGAGTTACATCTTATACAAGATGTTACAACCTCATTTGCCTACACTGGTTTTATGACCATACTTACAACCTATTCAGATGACTACAGCAACATCACTCTCTCAAAAGATTTCAAAACAAAAATCTTGTAAGAATGTGATGATGAGTGATGACGACTTTCACTACTACTACAATAAAGAGAAGTCAATATATATACCTATATGCAAGCAATGGCAGATTTAATTAATACACTATATAGGACATTGCGTTTTTTTTTTAAATTCTAACACTACTACTAACTCAATACAATGAATATAACTATAACTATATGATATGTCATATTATTATATGTGCTTTAGCATCAACAAAAAAGTTAGTCAAATTGCTTCCTAACACAAGTGTGAGAGCATTCTAAAGAGATAAATTCAAGTGGGTGTGATCACCGGTCAGACAACAAAAATCAATGGGGCACATCACTTTTCTATAGAACTCTCCTCAGATTCTAAATCACACGTGCATATATACCAAAATTACTTTGCATGTTCACATGCACTTTGTAATAATTCTCTTTAGGCTCCTGCAAACACAACACAAATGTGACTACTATATATACTTTATACTCTAGTGTACTGTTATATACATAGCTAAACTAAAGCCATTTATGAAAAGTAAAATCATCACTTGTAGTAAAGATCTACTCACTTCTCGCAGCACTAAGTATATTGTTGTAGCATCAAGATTTCTTGTCAATAACCAAATGACTTTTCTATGATGACAATACATACAGGAAAGGATTGAACGATATGATCAAATATCAAAAGTCTACATATAACAAATTCAAATACACAACAACATGAACTGGTTTCGTGCTTCAATGAAATGAGTGTGACGAGGTAGTCAGGCATTATATTTGAGGCGCTGAAAACAGACAATGACAAAGTTATGCAAATTATGCGCTTACTTTGCTTGATTACATTATAAGTGTCGTTGTCCTTCATCAATAAAATGTGTTTATATCTCTTGCTTGCTGAATGACTCGTAAGTAGAACTACTGATGATGAATCACCATGAATCATCATATATATATGATGAGTGGAAAGGAAACAAACTTCTATATACATCTTTTGAAAATAATTATTGTAAGTTTAAATGTGTATATCAGATCAAATCTACTAGATAGTAGCCTACGATAGAGTTGTAGTTTATGCATGTATGCACAAAGTGAATGGCACTTTTTGTAATTATTACCTGACATATATATTGGCAAATATTGTAAAAATGGCGAATCATGACTTGACACGATGGCACCAAAAATTCCTTCTTTACTAGGGCCACTTTACACACATTAAAATCAAATCTCACATTAACAGCACCTAACTAATAATTTGACTTTTTCTCTTTTTAAAGTATACATAACATATACTACTACTGATGCAAAAGGAAATCAATTAAAACTTTGTAAGGCATGACTTGACTTGACTTTATGTCATGTAGATCAGATCTTGTCTTCTTCTTCTTGCTATCCTTTACCTTTATAATTGAATGCACTAATTTTGTTCTTATTGTTGAAAATTAAAAACTGGAAACTTGCGTGTGTGCTCAAACATTTTCATACATTTTGCTTTGTTTTTTTTATGAATAATTAATCTAAATAATAATATTATACAATTACTTTCACTTTTATACGAACAACGTAGTCTACACTTTTGAAATTTATCACTAGGTAATCTAAGAAATTTATCATATGAACGCACATGTATTCCATCAACTCTGCATTATGTGTCTCTGTTAGTAGTAACCTTCTTTGCGATATATATATTTGGAGATTTTTTATTATTGTGATGTTTTTGTTGATTTTTTTTGTAAATAACTCTCTAGACTATAATGTGATCATTTTAATTTTAGTTAATATTGTCTTTCTATATGTGTTAATTATTATATATAATATACGCATTTCTCTATATTGTCGTACCTACATCTATAATTATCTAGAATAAAGACAAGCCTCAAAGCATAAACTTATTTTCTAACGATTTATATATATACAATAGCTGGAAGAATGGAAGTATTCTGGTACTTTTGAGTACCATACATATTCCTGTAACGGAACTAGTCATCTTCTTCTCGTCAGTATCTGAGAAAAATACAAAATAAACACAATATGTTATTCTGAAAACGTAATTTTGTATTAGTAATATAATAAGTACCTGTAGTAATTAGGCTTAAAAGGACCTGAAGTGAACAAACAATTATAAGATTAAGCTAAAGTTAGATGAAATTAAATTAACATGTAAATTTTATTTAGAAAACTACTACTTGCCTGCTTTGTTAAGACCAAGGTACTTGGCCTGATCATCAGTCAATTCTGTCAAATGGGCATCGAATGTAGGAAGATGTAAACTGGCCACGTACTCATCTTTATTAATAGCAATTCATTCACCGTAAAAATTTACTAATTAGAACCTTGAATATATTTTTATTTGACCATATAGTTACAAGGTACTTACCCATCTTCTTTGGTAGAAGATAAACATCAGACTTATAGCGACCATGTGGAGCATTGAACAACTCAATAAGAGCCAATGCCTAAGATATAAAAAAAGAAAATAAAACATATTTTATGTAAGGAAAAAAAGTTAAATTCAAAAAAGCCTTTTCAGTTTGGTTGGTAGTTATGTTTTAGAACTCTCGTTTACATACATTTTTCCTCCAACTACATCTACTATACTAACTCCTTTATTACATTTTGAGAAGTCAACTCAACACATGAATGCAAATCACCAATATATAATGTATATATGATAAAGTTCTGAGAATAGCTTGCTTGAATATAAATGCAAATATGTACATTTGTGAAAAAAGTACCACCTTCTATATATACTTTAACTTTTGAAGGTTAGCTGCAATTTATACTACGTCATATTGTCAAAAGCATTAACATTATGAAGAAAAAAGAGTAAAAAAATGTTCTTTCAAAGTTCACATGTTTGCATGCATGTCATGTCATATTACGAAAGAACCAAAGCACAGAGTGAGCAAATTTGATCCCTTTCTATATAACAGTGTAAGAATATTCTAAAACGAAGACAAGATTTCATATTCACATTTTGGGTAGACATATGTGATGCAAAAATGTTAGAAGTGCTATGTGGAATATTTGATCAATGGTATAATATCACATCAAAAACTAACTCACTTGAGTTGCAGCAGTAATGGACACAACGAAAGATGGAATGCTAGAGCATGTAAGGTTGATTAGACGTCCTTCCGCTATCAAAATGATACGCTTTCCATCCGGCCAAATCAAATGGTCCACTTGAGAACGAACTTTTTCCCATGTTAGCTCTGGAGTTCGGAGACTACCCTATAAAAGTAATCCATAAAATATATAATACCATTAACATTACATATTAAAGCAATAATTCACATGACTGCATTACGATATATCACAAATCTTGTATTTTATTTTCACAGCATGCTACTATGTTTTCACACTCAATCCTTCCTAATCTACTGACCATGTTCTCATATGATATAATAGCAAAACTAGTGTAGCACAACAAGCCTACCTAGTAGAAGATGTAGCTTCTACTACTATCAGTGCTATTATTATTTGTTAGAGTCTTATAACTTGACAGCTTGTTGAGACTCTTTGTACCTACTCTAGCAGCACTCTTGAATCTTGTTACGTTAACAAGCTATGAAAACAGGAGTCAAGCACAGAACCTCTCACTAACACAAGAAAGGAAAAAAACAACAAGACAGCTAATAATAATGATAAGAGAGATTTGCTCCTAAATAAATGTATGCTGCTGTACATTATTACATTTCATATTATTATTATATACTACTCTCAGTAAAACATAAGAGAATGTCATAATGTGACTTACAACATCAATCTCTGTGTTGGAGTGTCCAATGTTACAAAGAATGCAGCCATTCTTCATCTTGTCCATATACTCTCGTGTAACAACATTCTTGTTCCCTGTGGCTGTTATTACAATATCTACAACTCGAATGACCTATTAGAAAACAAAAACAATGTTTATAATGAAAATTATGCAAAATGAGGGGAGGTGTGTAGTGACAACAAAATGAGTCATAATTTAATAACTAATTGATTTTTTTATATATAAAATCTCTAACTCACCTCATTTAATTTAACAACTCGAAACCCATCCATACTATAAAATGCAAAAATAACAGAAATAAAAACATTTGTAAGTTTTATATATTATGTATGTATCATATGAATTAGAAAAATATTACAGAAAAGTAGTAGTAGCAAAAATACATTTCAGCTTTGTGCATTCAAAGCAAATATTATATATGAGATTTTAATCCCTTTGATAGATCCAATAAAAAAATTCACAAAAGATAACCTCCAAAATAGATCACATAGGTTGATTTTTTTCTTCTCTTTCCTTTCAGCGTTTAACCTTTCAACTTTGCCTTGAGCATTTATACTTACAAATATATATATATATAGAGAGATCTCATACATTATTGCATGAACACTTTATATTGTTGTATTGAATGAAGAAAAAAGAAGAAAAGAATGAGAGAAAAAGAGCAGAAAAATGTTATTTTCTCAAGATTGTAGAAACTTTCTTACCAAGCTTGAAGAGCACAGATCGGATCGATTTCAGTAACATACACTACACATCCCATGCCTTTGAGTGACTGACAACATCCTTTTCCAACTTCTCCATAGCCACAAACGACCACTTGCTTTCCACCAAACATTACATCAGTTGACCGCTTCAAGCTATTGGACCAAAAGTAAAGTACAAAAAATAGGAGTTAAATAGAAGAAAAAGAATAATGTTGTCACATTAATATTAACAAATAGACTTCCTCACTACATATCTAGTAGAAGGATTGTCTTGTTAAGTAAAACGAAACTCCTCTTATACTCTATTTAGCACTATAAAATTTTCGTTTTACTAATGTTCTTCTATCTCTTCTATGGCCTCTGGAGAAAGTTGACCCAATATACTATATTAAGGTCATGCTGTCCTACTTTTTAAGTCCTGTCAAACCATTACATCACACTAATGGATTGTATAACTAGCGTCCTATATATATATATGTCTTCTTTAGAAGAATATTATAAAGAAAAGAAAACCTCACTCTCACCTATCAATAACAGACTCCTTACAACTGTAGAGGTTGTCAAATTTTGTCTTTGTCACAGAATCATTAACGTTCATTGCAGGAACAGCTAGTTTGGAGGCTTTAGACAGTTGATACAGCCGATGTACTCCAGTTACACTTTCTTCAACAATTCCTATAAAAAAGAACGAATAAATAAATGAGTTTCTGTGTCTAACAGTAGTATATCAATCATATCTTTGAGCTCAGAATACAAAACAACTATAGCTTACACTAGTTAATAGTACCTTTAATCAATTTAAACATTGCAGGATATTTTTTGAGCATAAGATGTGTAGCATCTCCTCCATCATCAAGAATCATATTTGGTTGCCAATTTTCAGCATTGACACAACGATCTATACACCACCAAAAATCCTCTTCAGTTTCACCTCTCCATGCAAAAACAGGGTAACCTAAATAAAAAATAAACTCTATTATAAATTGCATCATAACAAACATTTTATGTAAAGTTACAAAATAAGAATGAAGTACGTGAAGTGATATTTCATCATCATCATCATCATCAATTAGTACATTGAAAAAAAGGTATAGAATATACATATCGTAGTTAGTAGATGTATAGGTTATTGTGAAATATATCATCATAAGATATATATCTGATTGACTTTCTAATGATACAAATTCTTCCAACTACTTCATTCTTAGATTCCATTAACATTTACTCTATCGTAATCATCAACATTTATCATCACTCCCCGTACTATACACGTATTGTACCTATGGTATATACTATGTGCAACAACAACAACAACACTGTGCAAAAAGTAAGTAGCAAGTACAGGAGTCAAAAGACTCTTTAGGCATACTCACTTGCACAGGTACTATATATGTGCTCTATATATACAAGTTCATACAGTAAAATTGAAACAAATAAACAAACCTGCTTCAGCCAATGCAGCAGCAACCTCATTCTGTAATCAAAACAACAGCAATAATAATATAACAACCTACGTAATCAGAGTAATAATAAAGGCTTCCACCAAGTTCTTGATGGGCGTATGAATGAACAGTTTTGCTTCTTGTGTTTTGACAGATTAAGGTAAATGGTATAAATGCAACTTACCTGTGTTGAGTAGATGTTACATGCAGCCCATCGTATATGAGCTCCCAATTCGGCCAATGTCTCAATGAGAACCTGAATAATTACAGAGAGAGAAAAAAAACAAATTGAAATTGAAAATCGTGTAGAGAGTGAGAGTGGTGAGAGAGTGACAAATCCAGTTTAGTATGTACCAAAAAAAACTATCTCAAGTCATGCGGGCGATAAATGAATTGTCTCTCTCTTTCTCTCTCTCATGATTAATATGCAAATTTTTGAGCAAGATAAATAAACAATATTAAAATGAGCCTTACAGCAGTCTGAGCGTTGATGTGTGTGCATCCAACTATCTTGGCCCCTTTCAATGGTTTATCATCGGAAGCTCGTTTCCGTAAGGCCATGATCCCAGGCATTTCTACACATTGAATAAAAGTTTGACATTAGAAAAGTAATATATCATAATTCCTAATAATATGATCTAAGAGAACTGTGACTATGTGTGTGGAAAGATAAGGATAGTCTCTATGAGTCAAAGAGAGATATGTTACATCGTAGCTATATATATGTATAGAATAAGACACAAAAGATCTTCACTGGTATTAAAGTAGACAAGAGTACATTTCTATTACAAATAAAGTAATATTAGCTCTATAGCTTATGACATGACACGACACGACATAGAGGAAGAAAGACATGAAATACTATATAGTTCGTGCTACTCAAAACGGAAGCACAAAATTGTCACAGTCGTAAGAAAGAAAATGAAAGTAGAGTAGAGCAGAGTAAATAACACATTTCACATATATGGAGAAGTATAAATAATATGTAGTAAAAAGAAAAAAATAGACAAACCTTGTTCAGCAATTTCAATCTCACGACGACCAAAAGCATGCAAGTCAATATTTCTGACACAGAAATCTGTCGAGCTTTTGCTATTCTTTTGCTGCTTGTCTCTTGGACTAACGTCATCTTCTTCCGAGCTGCTTCCAGTATATGAAGCTATAAAATGTCAAATGAAATCATATCATTTTTAAAATTCATTAATTGTATGCAATGACTCAACGGTGTGCCAAGTACATGTATTACTAAAAGTACACTTGAAAGTGAGATTATTTATTGCATTCAAGTTTTTTTTTTCAGCGTAGTCTCTTTCTTTTGTAAACTAGTTGAGGAAATATTTTATTGAAAGCTCACAACCAATTTAAACAACTGTCATCCTGCTAAAGACTTTAACAATGATGACAATAACAACAGAGTCAATTACTCTAGCTGTTTTTAATTCAAATTATATATGTGATTGTACTTTTAAATCCATTCACTTATCCTCAGAGGAGTTAGGCGGCCCCTTTCCGTGATGCAGGGTATAGATACCTATAGTACGCAAATGAGGTCTATATGGACCGATAAGCCTCATTTGCATGCTATAGGCCTCATTTGCGTAC
>VCNE01007940.1:0-44324 GCA_009869805.1 Oncopodura yosiiana
GGAGAGTCAGATGAAATAAAAATAAAAATTTTAAAGTCCCTACTAAGAGTTATTATCGTTGACATTATTCGGACAGTATATATGGTGAACCTAGTATATACAACAAATATCTATACTATATAGCTACTGGTCTTCTTGTCACAGGAGAAAGGAAAAGGACGTGTAATAATATGTAAATGAGTTGAAGTTACACATCGACATCACCAACAACAAAACACATCCTCCTCAATTTGTCAGCTACATTTCCACCAAGAAGTGTTAATAATAATTTCCATTCTGTAGGAAACGAACACAAAACTGTACCATATTTGTTAAGTTGAAGGTATACATATTTCTTTACAATTCTATTATAATACCAGTTGTATAATTTAGCATGACGTAAAATGATGATACTGTGAAATGCATTATATTTTTCATGCTTTGTCAGCTTAACATAATAATAAAAGATATTTTTGCTCAAAAGAGATTCCCCACAGAGTTTATATATGAATTGATGACAATATACGCTAATCAAAGAACCATTTTCTACTACCTACGCTTTTTCAAACCATGAGTTGAATATGAAATGTAACTCTACTAAAGTGGTAACATATAATGTCAATATCAAATATTTTCATATGACTTTCTCCCATAGAATTTTAGAGTGACCCTCTATAGTTTTCTATGTTTACACAGGCAAACTAATTCAACTTTGTTTGCTATATGAGAGATGAAAAGTGACTACTATATGATATAAGATTTTATACTTGGTGTTAAGCAAACTAAATTAAAGTAGCAACATGATGTCAAACATGCACTCATTCTGTCACTATCTACAAGTTTTTGATGAAGAAGCAAAGTTTATATATAGAAGTATAAAAACTCTTGAGACTCTCGCCTCTCTTAACTTTCTCACATATATTGACATCATCGTCAGAGATTCAACTTTACTATAATATATAAAACTATGTGTGTCTTATAGAGAGATTTATTTCATTTTCTTTGCTACTTTACAAAGTAATTATAACAGTACATCAGTCACTCGTGTTGGAATTGAACCTAAAGATATTGATCTGTAAGGAAGTATTGTGTACACACATATAAGTTGTTGTTCAAGTATCATTTCCACTAGTACAAAAAATGTGTGATTGATTACTAAATCGTTGTGTTGAAGCATGACGACGCTTTAGTATCAAGAGTTTCAAGAGAGTTCAACTATTTGTGAAAAGTTTTCAGGTTCTCAAGAAAAACATTTACCAATATAACAGTTGTTTACTTACACACACGTATACTTTATGAGAGAGATCAACAAATATAAGTCTTCATTATAAAATGTATTTTTTTCGTTGCTCAACATAATTATCATTGAGCCCTTCCTATATTCATTTGTCTAGTTGGTTTTGCAAAAATTCCCTGAACTTGACCTAAGTGTAGAACTAACCAAAATATTTAGTAAACAAGTTGAGAATTTCGCACACAACCAGAAGGAAATGTTATAGCATTTTAATTTTCGGAGTTTGTGTGATGGTCGTGTGTAACTCTTTCCGTCTTTCACACCAATGTCCACGCCTTTTCCAAGAGAGAAAAAGAGCCTTTTCCTCTCTCTGTAATAAATTGTAAAAAGCTGATATGAGTTGGCAGACTAAAGTTACATATAGTTTTCATTTGATATATCAGCTCCACCCTCATCGTCTATACTAAATCCAAGTTTGCCATCAATGTCAGAAAAGAAGTTTGTAACCATATTACATAAAAGCCCATCACACAAACACAAAACTTGCTCTTTCCATTTGAACTTTGTTGAGTGTAGCAACCACCACGAACTTCAACCACACATTTAAACTCTTGTAATACAACCAAGGCATTTATTAGCTATGGCTCCTGTAATTTATAGCAGTTTTCAGCACAAAAAGATTGTATTTCTAATATTACTCTTGTCTCTCTCTTCTCTTTACTATTGTGCGATTGTATCATCAAGCAAGAGAGAACAGTAGTAAAGAGAAAAGAAGAGTCAGGTTACATTACAACTACTTCATAATATAACCTATCTCAATTTGCGGTTTTACTATACTCTTTTATATATTTCTATATGTCGAAGCCTTATTCTTTTAAAATCAAATCTCTATTTCAAGCTTAGAACAGCAATGCTCATTTAATATTGTATAATTGATCAAACAGCGTTTTTTTGAGTTCCGTACTAAGAGAAGATAAATGGTAAAGATACCGTTTTAAACAGCCGTAATAGAGAATCCCACTTGATTTGAGTTTTACTCTTTTCTATGTACTACATATCTCATCACAAAACTGCAACAATATAATCTTAAAAAGAGATTTCTATTTCCAGGTCAGAAGAGCAGACTTTACATGAAACAATGAAGCTGTATAATCTCAGTTTACTCTAAAGAGTCATCATCATTCATAATGTTTATAAGAGAGTGTAATAATTATATACCATATGGTACTATGTTATGTAGTAGTAATTACTCTATACACTTTGTAATCAACTCTTACTAAAGTTTATTTTTTCGCCGAAACAGTATAGTTTTGTAGGTAGTCATCAAGCCGCAGCCAAGCTAAAAGAACACTATAATAATAACACACTACATAACGGCATTTACATGCTACAGATTAGGCTAAACCATTATATAATAAACTCGTCTTTTTTGGCACTATTTTTTTATCATCACGTTTTGTGGTTTGGTTTATATGTAAAATTTACCATGTGAAATAACTCCATAAATGGCTATTAGAAAAATAAAATTTTCACTCAATTTCCATCATACTGCTGAAGAAGACAAACCAACATTAAAATACTGGAAAAAGATAATAAGAAATAATATGCAAAAATATTTGCTAAGCTTAGATGTATGTACTACTTACATAACGGAATTAGTTTTAGAGCCAAACGTGCCAATGGGGCTTCTATAACTTACTTCAAGTTCGTGAGTATAATATAATATAAGTTGAAGAAACTATTTTACTAAAAAGATTCCTCTCAGATTGCTTACACTCAACACTCCTGTTACTTAAAATGCTCAGTATCGTTCTCACTTGCTCATACTATAAATCGTCATTTTTTTTACAAACTGCATAATATACAACAACTGTATCCTGCAGTGAGTTTATATTATTATTGCAAACAATTTAGTCATGCTATCATAGTGTTACTTGCACTAGTCTCGAGTACTATATACAAAACAGTTTCTTACTTCTTCTCAACAATTGCAAAATAACAATATAATGCAGACGCTATATTAGAACAAGAATTGACTACTCTCGTGTGTGTGAGTAATGGCAAGTAACATTGTCTGCACTCAACCAAAACGACAAAGGTCACACACAGTCATCGTTTAAATTCTCTACTTATCTCTCTTTCTAAAATACAATAATGTAAAATGATACTGTACTTTTGTGGCTTTTTTCCTCTTCTCTTCCGTTCTCTCTCACAATTTATAATAAGACTTAAGCATTGTTTGCCACTAGTCAAAAAGTTATTACGTAAAACTGTGTTTGATATTATATAAGCTTTTGAGACAAACAAATATATATTTTAACTCTTTCTACGCTCTTGACCAGACTATTTACTACCTTAGCTAAATGCACTTTACCTTGAGAGAAATATTACGTAAGAAAAAAGTCAACAACACACAAAAAACCTAAGAATTGAATTACTATTTAGCACCAAGCTTCCGTTCTTTTCATCATTTACTTCATTGATTCTATAAAAATGTCATGTAATATAACGTAATATCCTCTCTAACATTATTTTCTTAGTCAGTTACGCCTTGTGATTTCAAATGCAATTTATTATGTTGTGATTTTTCGCTATCTACCTTACAGCAACTGCTATGCAATAGAATTTTATATATATGAAGGAAAAAATTGATCGAATCATCATCAACTAATGGACGTTTTTTTCGTGTACGTGTACATACACACAATTGAGTTGAGTCAAGTGGTTCAAGTGTATGCTTGAAAGATTGACATGACAAGAGCCACAAGTTCTTTCCTATTGTCATCCTATGTACCTTTTTCAATTTAGCTTGAGTAACTAGCAACAGGTAATGGAGTGAAAAATTGTACTTGATGTTTTGTGGTCGTCAATTTACTGTTGGAAAAAAATTATGACAGTGTTTAAATGAAACATCATGTGAGTTTAGACAGGATCAACTACTCATATAACCTTTAATCCAAAAAACCTCTGATTTTCTGTCCATGCATAACTACTTTACTATAAACCAAAAATTCCCAACATAATTTACGTTTTGTAATTACAAAAGTCAGAGATTGTTGTACAAGATATGAAATATGTGCTAGACACGTAAACTTATATAGTATATAAGCTCAACATTAATTTTCCTTTGCAAATTCTCTGCCTGTGAACAAATCCAATTATTATCAGTTAGATTACGGCCTGAATAAAAATCCTCCTTGATCCCATAAACCACCACTGTATACTTTTTAATATTGCACATATGTTATGCATGTTATATATATTTGTTTTCTTTTACGCTAATCACTTTGGCCATATAGTATAATATGTATATATACAGCTTCTGTAAATATGTTTTATTTCAAGGAGCAAGGTCATTTTGATATTAAATTCTCTCATCACATGCAACCTCTACACTATATACTTTGATTACTGCATAATTGTAATGTAACATTGGCTACTTTTATAAAAGCTCTTCGTCTTGTCACTTTGATGGAAATATGACAGCTACTACTCATTCACTCTTTTTTCTAACCTAGTAGAACATTTACTCATTCTTGTGAAGAACAAAATTTATATTATTTGAAATAATCGCAAGTAAAGTTGTACAACTAACCACTATACTATATAAACGTCGTGGTTTACTCTTCTTCTATATACAATATATCTTGAGCTTGAGTATATGAATGTGTGAAAAAATATGTAGGTTGATTGCCATTGTAGTAGCCCACTTTTTATATATGTGTAGAATATTATGACTTTTGCCACTGTGTATACTCTACTTTTTTGTCCTTTTCATCATCATCAGTAGGATTTTATGAGAGTTGCACTTCTGCTCTCTGTCCTCTTTTACACAAAATGCACTCTTTTTTGCACTTCTTGTTTGATTATAGATACGATGCGCCTCACATCATGATGTACACACGGTACACTTTTGTTGTTGTCAATATAGATATTTATATAGGATGTTGTTACGTGGATAAGTGAGTACAACATCCGATCTACTACTCTTGATGAATTATCATTACCTATACAACAATATATGTTCAACTCGTTTCAATTTTATGAGTACCACAATTTTAATGATGGAACATCAGTATATTTTTTTATGAACAAATCTAAACTAGTACAGGGATTTGTAAACTTTAAGCTACGTAAGTCTAAGCGACTGGTAGAGTCTGGCAGACAGAATGTTGTTGCAAATTTGATTGAAGAAAAATTCAAAGAAAAAATAGACAAAACCTCATTCCATTATTCATCAGTTTAGAGCAGCTGTGTGGTAAAATTACAATAACAAAAAAACTTTGTATATTGTATATACATTTCTATAATACAAGTTCTCTCTGTAAAGTTAGGAGATAAGCTAAATATATACACAATAAGACAGATATATTGAATTGCAAAGAAAATAAGAAAAAACTCAACCTTTGCCAAAGTAGTAAATATAAAAAAATCAAACTTGCTCAAAAGATAATATTTGGACTTTGGCTCAGTCTGCCAACATTTCAATGAATCTGACGTAGAAAGAAAAATAAGAGTCCAGTCTATACAGTAAAAAGTAGAGTACACCGGTATTTCTCTTGGGACTTGAGAAAACATTCCTATATATTTTTTCCTTTAGTCCATATTATGAAATTGCACAAGAGCCGATTGGAAAGAGAACTTTTGGAGTACTCAACGAAATTGAATGCACAAGAAAAAGTCTCACAAGTCAGAAGTAGCCAAATGGTTGCAAGTGAGCAGCATATGTTATGGCATTATGTAGTTTAAAGTCTCTCTCTCTTGCGATTCTTTTTGTAACATATTTTCTTATAAGAATACTTTGTAAGTATAGCGTGCTAAGCTTACATTATCAAGAAAGTCAAGTTTTTTTTGAAAAAAGAGTGAGCAAACTAAAGAGGAGAAGAAAAGCCATGAAAATTCTTCAAGTAAAGACATGCATACTGATTTGAGGAGCAAAAGTCGTCTTTTTCCCAAAAGATATCATCGATACGTTTATGTGCCTTAGAGTAGAAATGGTGTAAAATGTTCAAAAGATTCAACTGCTAAAGGTACACATATAAAAGCTCAAGTACTATATGGTGTAATATGACATCAAACATCAAATCACACTTCTACTCATCTCATTTCAAACTCAACTCAGGTCAACTACTATTCACAGAAGCACATCAATATCTTTTTGAAGGAGAAGGATGTGTAAAAAAAAGTGCATGGCTTGGCATATAGTAGCATGATTACACTTTAATACATATTTTTACTTGGCTATATAGACCTTGTCGTCAAAATACATATATATATATATCTAGTTCGTCTAGTTTAAGTTGCTAATAAGATTCACTAGTATGTAACAGTAGAAAAAGAAACATATATACAGCTCAGATATCTTTTTACCATATAGAATTTTTATACTATGTCTCTATAGAATACAAGATAAAAGATCTTGGCTAGTGTCCCATCTTGGAGAATCCAATTCTACCATAATAACTAACACCAACATATCACCAACTTTACTACATAAAACTAGTACTCCCAAAAAAGTGTGTGCAAAATCTATATACTCGAAAGCAAACAAGAAATTCAAAATCCCAGTAATATTTTACATTCTATATTACAACATTTAGCCAATGATGCAAGCAAAAAGTGATTTAATATATCAACCTGACCTGCTCTTCAAAAACGTACAGTTATAGAAATATAGAAAAAAATATAGAAGCCGGTTTATACTATTTGTATAATATCAGAGTGAGATAAGATGCCCATAAAATTCAAGTTTAATCGAAATTGAATATCATCAAAATGACATTCAATATAAGAGGAAAGAGAGTTGGTGAAAAGACATTGAAATCAATGGCAATTTGATTTGGCTACTTGGTCATATTTTCCCACAAGAAAATGTTAGCTATAAAGGTCTAATACACTGAAACAATATTAGTTTCAAGTACACAAATATAAGTCTTTGCCTTGTACTTTTTGAGTATATAGCTAAAGTTTTTGCTCAGTTATTTCGTAGAGTTTTACTCAATTCATTACGGCGACGTAAACTATTTTCTTTTCCAAGATTCTCTATATCTCTCTCAATGATCCCTATATATATAACTTATTCTTGTAAAGTTGACTATATAAACTTAGTTGTACACTAAATATTTGACTCTGTGTGTCTTCTTCTCTATATAACGTTTTCTTGTAACAACATATAGAAAATGCGGAAAAGGTGCTTCTCGCTCACAATGAGAGAAGACAACAACACATGAATCTCAAGGAGAAAAGGAAAGAAAAACTTTATGTAGATCTCTATGAATTCTCGTTTCCAAACAAAATACTACTTTATTCTTCTTCTTCAAAGTTATACTACAAGAATAAGATATTGAGCCATTGTATCATCAGGAACTGACTATTATTATATCTTTTAGAGCACTAGCTACATACTACTAAAGTAGTAACAACAAAACTCTTTCAAAGAAAAACTTTTCTCTCTCACACAACTTGTCTCATCTACTCAAGTTCACCTCTGCCACTTTACTTCTATTACTATAAGTAGAGATAGAAATAGTCTTTCCATCTAAAACGATTTATATGCGATTACACAATAGAGCAAAAGTCAAAGGATTACCAAACTTTACTCAGCAAAAGACTATATAACTCTCTATCTGATTGGAATTGAAATGAATGGATGAATATCATCATCATATTCATAACAATAAATAGATTTAATACACGTGTACTCTCTTCTCTGTGATTATATACAGTCCGTTATAATTGGAAGTCATTGCCACTGAAAAAATATAATGAAAAAAATTGGATGGTAGAAAAAGTAAAACTGATAGTCCATTAAATCTTTTTACTAAAACAAAAAATAAGACCCAACAGAGAGAGAGAAAAACCTACAAGTCTCAGCATGAGGGCTTTCCTTGTGAACAAAAAACAATTCTTCTTCCTAATATAAAATCTTCTTATGCCACACACATACATTAGATTATTGCATAGTCGATTACACCTGTGTAAGCATACCGTAAGTTTCCTATTATAAGATCTCTTCTTTAACATCTTTCCTAATATGAAATAAGTACGGTGAGCGTAAATGATTGTAAATTACCGGAAAATTTTTGCCTAAAGAGCTTTATACTACATAGACCTTGACTTGTTGTATGTATAGCACAAGAGAATAAAAATATTTGACAGTTTTGAAAAATTATCGCATGCAATCCATGCTCTCTCATCCAATATCATCATCATGCAATATATAAAAAGCTACATAGAGTACTCAAAGTCAAGTCGAAAAAAAACACACATGTCATGGTAAATAGTTTTCAACAGTCAACAACATACAGTTCTCTTTTTCCAACAAACTACTCTCACGTCACACTACTCAAAGTCACAATACATATAGTCTGTCGGTGATGCCAATATTATTTAGACAGAAAATCAGAAAACCGTTTCTGTCAGTTCAACCAGCATGATAATATACCTTACTATCCAGCTATACTTTGTAGGAGTACGTCCTAATCTTATGATGACAAACAATTTTTTTAGACAACCGGATAAACAAGTTATAATAATGCCAATGCACTTGACACAAGTGTCATCATAAACTAGCCGCTATACATAATACTAATTGCACCAATTGTGACCACTTAGACTCTGACAGACAAATAATAATCAATAATAATTACTATGGAAGGTTGAGAGGAACCATGTGTCTACTTTAGGCTTAAAGCAGAAGGGCAATATGCTACATTCTAGTAAACTTGACCTATGCCTTTTTCTTACAGACAAAATATTCTACAGCCTCGATATAATTGGAGCAAGAAATTAATAATAAATAATGTTTCTTACCTTTTAAGACTTAACTGAAGAAAAATGTCATTTGGTGAAGGAAGAAAAGTCAGCAATGAGTTGTCATCATCGGGTGAGATTATTTCAGTTACAAAAATATATATAAAACTGATACAAATATATTGTCACTATAAATACGTCTTTCACTTGAATTTAATTAAAAACGTATGTTTCCTATTTTCCCCAGTAAGTAAACTTTTCTATACTTTTACTTATTCAACCACAAATATGTAAATTACTAACTAACCACACGATGCGAAAAAATATATATAATCTAATTTAAAAAGAAAAATCAGACAGTATACATATAATGCACTTAGCACATGACAATTGTCTTTATATGTTTTCTGAGTATAAAGTTTTATACAACTTTGCTTACACCACAAAACAAGAACTTGGCCCGGCTTCAGAAGAGCACTCGGCTGGCAACTC
The DNA here is from genome assembly GCA_009869805.1 of Oncopodura yosiiana. NCBI lineage: Eukaryota > Metazoa > Arthropoda > Collembola > Entomobryomorpha > Oncopoduridae > Oncopodura > Oncopodura yosiiana. Next base: position 9,458 of record VCNE01007940.1, read on the forward strand.
TTTCTTCCTCAAATGTACTTTGCTGACTGAGACTGGGACTAAAAAAGTTTGTGAGGTTTTCACGATGAGAATAAGAGTCGACTCTTTCGTTACTGCTTATCTACTACATAGTAGTGTGGTTCAAATGTGAATTCTGCACTTGCTAAAAAACTTTGCTCTCTATGCAAAGTTGGCCTTATGGTAATATACACAGTTCTCATCTCAAGTATTGCTCTTTTTTCATAAGATTCTCTTCTTCACTGCACTCTTTTTTTGCCTTGATCTTGTCGTCTGGTGTTCTCTCACTTATTACTTCAAAACTAATAATAATGACTATATGTATATAGATTTACTAAAACTAAACAAGAGCAGATGTGAACACTAGATTATTATTGCTTCTGCTTCATCTGATATGACATTGACTTTTGAAGCTTCTTTGCTCTTCTCAATGTTTTACTCATAAAGGATAAAGATAGGCAGATAAAAAGGAATTAGAGGGAGGTAGCTATATATTTTTTTCCTTATCAAAATAAATATAAACCATCAATCTATATAAGCTGATAATGAATTGCGTAGCTTATTTTTGCACCATATATCCCTATTGCGCAATCAAAATGGCAATGACAATGATATCTTTATATAATATTATTATAGTATCTCCTCTGAGAGCTACAGGTACACTAGAGCTAAACTAAGTTATTTTCAATTAAAAATGAATTTAGCTTTTACATTAATTACTCTGAGATGAAGAGGTTGAACAAGTCCGCAAGGGAATAAGATACTTGGCTAAATTTAATTTATCAGAGTACTAAAAGTGTATGTAGAGATGTAGCGATGAGAGAGGAAGATTTTGTCATGCGAAAAAGGAAATGGGAGATTTGCAATGACAGCTATGAGTACTATGTACTTTAAAACGTAGCTAGAGAAATTATTGTACAATTATGGGGTATTAAAGTTTACCTAGTGTGAATAGGCTCATATTATATCTATCCTTTTAGAGTTGGCAAATAGAACTTGAAAGAGAACTCTAGAGTCTATAATAACTTGTAATCAAAAGGTAGTAGTAGAGAGTTACAACTTCCACAACTTATTATTGCTCATGTTTCACTACTCACTCTTTGAGAATTATCTCTAATCGCAAGAAACAATCAGAAGACTTAGTTGCTGCACATTATTATACTTTTTTCAAGGGAAGAAGTAGAAGACGAGAGACACTATCTCTTACTCATGTCTCACTCAACTAACGTTGTCAATGTCTATAGATGTAGAAAATAACAGGACATCAATATCAACTATATCTCACAACCTCAAAGTCTTATTTTTGCTCTAAGAGTATCTAAATTGAGATAGAGACACACAAAGTATTGCTTTTGCGATAACAACTTATTGTTTGAGCAAGTGTTTGGTTGGTGGAAATGAGCAACAACAACAACAATCATAAAATGTCATCTATAATAATAAGGCCTTGCACTTGTTGTTGAGTAGCTGTCATAAAAATATATACTGGTGATTGAGAAGCCTAGCAAAGGAAGAAGTATATTTTCAGGTAAAAGAAGCTAAGACTTTGAGAGAAGACAAAATGAGAATGGAAAGGCACTCTCTATATTTTTTCCTTTTAAAACTACTTCTAATATTACTACTGTCTTTTCACTAAAAGTTCTTCATCTATTTCATCTGCCCTTGTAAAAGGACTTTATTTTGATTCAAGTTGAAATGTACTAATGTATATTGCTATTCAAGTTGAGAATTTAGGAAAGAGAGAAGAAGAAAAGAGAGAGTGACAATGTTAAAGAAGGAACCTGGAAGAAGGAATTTTTAAGGAGTTTACGTCATTGAATGAACGTATATCTAGCTCATAGTTTTGTTTTTTCTCTCCTTCGTTTTAGACTTGTCTTCCCAATGGTAGTAGAAAGAGAAGAAGAAATCAGACGTGACCAGTTTTCCAATTTGATGCAAATCACCTCTTCTTCTTTAACTTCTTCCATTCTCTTCAAGATGTTGAGTAATAAGAGAGACGAGTCATCTGTACGAAAAAGAAAAATATCATTTTTTTAGTTTGCATTATATTTCAACTCATGATCCAAATATTATACTTATAAGTAGACATAAAGTCGTGTACGTAGCTATTATAATAAAAATTGCAAATTGTTAGCTGTATATTATTAAACTTGCAAAAAAAGCTTGGAGCTTATAGAGAATCCTGATGAGCTCAGGTCATAGATCTTTTCAATTTTATAGATCGGAAGTGGTTTCAAAGATAAGAGATTGCAATAAGCAATTGATATAGTTATTTGAATTTTTAAAACGTTTCCGGCTCTCTATATTCAAGACTTGAGTATATAGGTATATATGAAATCTTCTAAGTTCAAAAGACTGACGTAAAGCTTTTATAATATTCCATATTTAATTCCACTTATATATTGACTAGTTTGCATTGCATCAAGGATTTTTTGGAGTCTCTCCTTGAATAAAACATTTGGAATATAATCTGTCATGAATTTTATATTTTGAATATTTATACAGAGTCAACAGAGTTTACTTGCACAGAGAACATATAAAGTGTATCAAGGCGAGAATGAGTTTAAAGAGAGAAAGAGAGTGACATAAAATTGCTTTTGCTAGTGAGCTAAAGTACTTTGGTGTGACAGACTACATATAATAGAAATAAGGTTGACAATAAGAAGAAGAGAGAAGAGCGTTTTGGTCTAAACAACAATAACGTATGTATATATCTATTACACTTCTCTCTCTTCTAACAAAATATGTTTATACACTTCTAGCAAAGTAGTAGCAGCTCTGGATCCATTTCACGAATTTACTTTACCAACAACAAAATTTACATTTCTATCCTCTCCATCAACTGTCGCTTTTGTTACATTGTATATATCTATAGAGTTCCAGATTAGATTCCTGGAAATAGTACAGAGTTCCATTTAAATATATCTATACATAGATATATATACTTTGAAACTCTGGAGTTGAGTGTATGGAAAAGGTACACATGGTCCACCTCTTTCAATTTCCACAAAATTACATAAACACCTCATGGCATGTCAACTTATTTACATTGTAGTCATCTAAATTCTAAAGGGATGTGAATTTAGTATTCTTTACACATTAGAAAAGATGGAAAAAAGAACGAAAGAATCTACAATGAAATGCGACACACGAATGCATCATATTCAACTCATATAAGAATTTATCTTAAAAAAATCTTTTTGCTCACTCAAACGAAAGACAGATGAGAAAGATACGTGAGTGAATTAGCTGAGTAAGTTGGTGGAAGGAAAAAGATAATATGACAACTTTTGTATTATATGAAATAAATCTAAAAAGCTCTCTCAGCTCAGTTATTCTATTTTCTACTACATAATAATCAAGTGTATGCAAAAGATTAAATAAGTCCTTTTGCAAAATTACTGAAGCATTTACATATTATATGTATATTTACATTTGATACCTGTATACGTTGACATTTATGCAAGAGTTGATGGCCTACTCTACTTTGAATTTCTAACAGCAAAAAAACTACTGACAATAATATTCTTCTTCATTTATGAGATATATACCATGATAATAGAAACCTGTATTTATATTTACTTTTATGTCAACTTCTTATACGTGTATCCTCATACTGAGAGAGAGCAATCACAAAAATTATGAAGACACAGTAATAATTATTGGCTATGGCTCAACTCTATTTTTTCTACGTTTAATACAAGTTTTTGCATTTAAGATGATGAGTTGTGTAAGAACTAGAAGCAAGGGCATATATTACACAATACGGCCCAAATTGCCAAACTGGAAATATGTATCCTCTATCATAGTCATCATGTTTTTTGTACATGTATTGCAAAACCAGACTTACATACTTACATCTAAAAACTCTTCCTAGTAGTAATTATCTGAAATTATTATTAAACACACATTGCGCTATAGTAATTGCCAAAAGTCAAACATGGTGAGGAAATTAGAAATGAATTACGATTTAGCCAAAATTTTCAACATGTACAACAAATTAGGAGGTGTGTAAGAGTCTTAAGAAGACTATACCAGACTACTAGATTTTGTAATTAGAGTTGTATAGTGCCAAAATGATAGTTTAATGCACTTTCCAATTCCTTTTACTTCATCTTCTTCTTCTACGTGTTTTATATATATATATATATCAAAACTCTGATCTTCTCTAAAATACCTGACATGCTATAGAAAGAATTTATACCCATCATTAACAAGTTGTGTAAACCACAATTAGTCATTAATGAGCTACCTTTGATCTCATCATTGAAGAGTTGTTTTTCTACCACTAGACTCTTCCATCAAGTGAAAAGAGAACAGAAAACTAAATTAACTCTCTTGATCCTTCTCTCTCTTGCGTTTAAACTAATCTAAGGTGACACTATAGAAAGTTTTCTGGGCAAATTGATTGATTTAATCTAGCATATATATAAGTTATATATATAGGACGTCTATAAGAAATTGAACATGTTCAAAAACTATGGAATTGTAGTAGCGTGAAGAAACTCAACTTGACAAAGATAAAGTGAGACTTTCTTTTTGTAGTGGTAATAGCGTGATCTAAACAGTTGAGCACAAAAGTTATGTGTCAAACATTACTTCACATTCTATTCTGAAAGAAAAAAGGGTTAAAGAGAGAGAGAAAGGTGAAAGAGGAAGTTTTTGATCATGGAATTTACTGGTTATTAGATTAGAGCATTGATGCAGAGAGAAAAGTGGTTTTGGCCTTTTAGGAATGAAAATGATATTTAGGCTAAAAGCATTATTACTAAATGCCATCATGCAATATCTAAAACCACAACATACATATCAAACAATGTATGTATATATAGATCAATTTAATATATGTAGATATATACTAAAGAGAGAGAGAAAAGAATATTTATAATCAAAAGTCAAATTACAATATAATCTAGTAGAAAGCATGCCATATAATATACTCTTTTGACCTAAATTCTTTCTTGGGATTAAAAAAGGGCATTTGTAACTTTGATTTTATAGTAGAGACCTTTTGACCTGGAGGAAAAAAATTCGTATATAGTAGTTTGTTCTCTATAATATATTGTGTCGTCATCATCATCATAAAGTAGAAAAAGTCTCTCACTCAGCTTGATATACGTGTGCAAATTGCAGGTTTTACACTTTGTATAAAAAGAATGAAATATGATGGCTAATAATACTCTGTTCACCATTGTAAGAAGTACAATTTGCTCTACCCGAAAGTTGAAACATTATGGTTTTCTTTAATAATAGAAAAGAAGAGAAAAGTACAGAGAGAAAAAGATCGTAAATAAAAGTGTAATGCTTGTCACGTAGCCTATCAATATCAATCTTTTACATCCTATCACGTCTTTGCACAAAAAAGTATGAAGAGAGAGAGAAAAGTCGTCAATATGTAACGTGTAAAGTAAAAGCTATATAGATGTGAGAGAAGATGAAATTACCCTTTTTACTTCAAGATCATGTGCCTATATACTTTTTACGCAATTTTCTCTCTGTGGTTCTCAGTCTCATTTTGATTTCAGAAAAATCGCAAAAAAAACTTTATTCTTTCATTTTTATAGCGAAATATTTTTATATTCTGTAGAGCAAAAAGCATGTAAGTATAGGTAGATACTTTTTTGTAGCAAAAAACGATGACATTTCTTTCCTAAATCCCTGCTACCTTCGCCTTGTGATTCATCCTTTAAAGCCAAAAAGACTTTTGTGGTCTTTGATGATAATAATAAATCTGATTCTTCACTAGTTTATGTCCGTTACATATTATACTCTCACTCACAGTGTCACGTCAGCCTTACTTTTATTATATGACTCTTTAAACAAGATAAATGATGATCACATAAAGACGATGGTCAACCAAGTCATTTCTTTAAAGAAGTAAGCAATGAATCAACATCATGCATTTCAGTTTTCAGACACTTAAATTAAAATGCTTTTCTCGTCATTGAAAAGAGCCAACTCTTATGTCATACAATTTGTACAGATGTCACAAAGGACAAAATGTACATAAATAAATAATAACGAGTGCTATGCTATATTAGCTAATAGCTATGTGCACAGTTCTTTGAAATTCTGAATTTTTATTAGTTTCCGAGACCTTGAGACTCATATCTCAATCTGTTTTCTATTTGTCCATGTGGTTTCAATGTTGTGGTATTTTGATTTACCACAAAAAAGAATCTCAACAAGGATTATTGGAACTTTCGACATTCATTACTTTAAATCTTTCCATGTGACTAATTTTATTGTAGAGAGTTTTTCATGAACCCTTCAATCACCAGAGAAAATAATAATTGATGTAAGGAATTTAAACTTTTTTACCTTTCTTCCGGCTTTATTTATCTTTTCCAGTTTGCCTTGTTTTTCATTTAATTAAAAGGCTGCAACTTTGTGGAGAATTTCTCCAGAAGACACAAATGGAAGTTACTTGTGTGTTATTTTCCAGTAATAATCACAACTGCGGAAATAGTAAACAAAATGAGATCTTCTTCATCTCTTCAGCTGGAATAATAAAAAAAACCTCGTGTATGTAAATATCAGCTGATGAAGAAGAGAGAGCAATGTCCAGACTCAAAACTATTACTGGAGAAAAATACAGAATGAACAAAGGAGTGAAGCCTATCGGTCGCTGGAGTCTCGAATCCAACAAAAAGCGCTAAATTTGAATTAGCGGCATATTGAACACAAAAATCAAAACAACGTTCATTTTTCTTGTTCAATTTCATTTTATTTAATTGTTGTCAGTGTTTAATTAGCAGTGATGTCAGACACAGAGGCTCCAGTTGCAAAGAAAATTAAAGTAGAAGAAGCAGAAACTAGCAATACAAATGTATCAGTGCAAGAACTAAAGGCAAGAATTAAAACTGAAGATTTGTCAAACAAGTCCCGTAAGTTTTTATTTAAAAAATCTTTATTTAAAAACTTACTAATTAATGCCGCCTTAATTAATTAACTAGGTCTTTGCCCTTATTTGGATACAATTGATAGATCAGTTTTGGATTTTGATTTTGAGAAACTATGCTCTGTTTCATTGTCTCGTATTAATGTTTATGCTTGTCTTGTTTGTGGAAAATATTTCCAGGTAATTAATTAAGTTTTCTTAATCTTGTGTATATCTGATGTCTATTTAATTAATATAGGGACGAGGTATTACAACTCATGCTTACATTCACAGCGTTGGAGAAAGTCATCATGTATTTCTTAATTTGCACACATTGAAATTTTACTGTTTGCCTGATAATTATGAGATTATTGGTAAGTTTATAAAAATAATAGAAATGGTTACTGAATGAATTGTTATGAATTATTGTTCTTCTCTTTTAGACTCTTCATTGGATGACATCAAATATGTTTTGAATCCAACTTTCAAGAAGACACAGATTGCAATTCTAGATTCTAATGCAAAAGAGTCTCGTGCTATCGATGGAACAATGTATCTTCCTGGAATTCTTGGACTTAATAATATCAAAGCTAATGACTATTGTAATGTTGTTCTTCAAGCTCTTTGCCATGTGAAACCACTAAGAGACTACTTTTTAAGAGAAGAAAATTATGCAAATATCAAAAGACCACCAGGAGATAATAGTTTTCTTATTGTTCAAAGATTTGGTGAACTAATGAGAAAATTATGGAATCCACGTAATTTTAAAGCTCATGTCAGTCCTCATGAAATGTTACAAGCTGTTGTTTTATGTTCTAAAAAACAATTTCAAATCACTGAACAAGGAGATCCAATTATTTTTCTTAGTTGGTTTCTTAATGCATTGCATAAAGCATTGAATGGAACAAAGTAAGTTTACCATTTATTATTATTATTTATTAAAATACTTTAATACTAATTTCTTTTCTTTCTTTATTGACCTAAACAGAAAACCAAATAGTTCCATAATTCATAAATCATTTTTGGGGAAAATGAAAATGTATGTTAAAAAGATTGAAAATGATGTAGCTGGTGAAGAAGAAACTGAAGAAGAGTCTACATTTTTATATTTGACTTGTGATTTACCACCTGCTCCATTATTTAAAAATGAGATGATGGAAAATATTATTCCTCAAGTTAATTTGTATACATTACTAAGTAAATTCAATGGTGTAGCAGAAAAAGAATATAAAACTTATAAGGATAATTTTCTAAAAAGATTTCAAGTATCACAATTACCACCATTTCTAATTTTATATATTAGAAGATTTACAAAAAATACTTTTTTCATTGAAAAGAATCCAACTATTGTTAATTTTCCTATAGCAGTTGATTTTGGAGAAGCATTTGGTATTGGTTCAGTTTTTTATGATTTAATAGCTAATATTGTTCATGATGGTCCACATAAAAATGGAACATGGAGAATGCACATGTTTCATAAAGCTAATAATACTTGGTATGAACTTCAAGATTTACATGTAAAAGAAATTCTGCCACAAATGTTAACACTTACAGAACCATATATTCAAATATATCAAAAACAAGATGTTTCTTCATCATAAATAATACTATAATGTGTCAAGTCTTTATTTTAATTAATTACTTATTATTGTTGAATAAAAATGTTTACATTTCCTAATAGATAAATACAAAAAACAACATACGTTTGTACAAAAAAGTCAACATTCATCGTCAACAATTATAACTATTTTTTTACAAGTCTTCTGGTCTTGTAGGTGTAAGATTAATATCATACAGTAATTGGGCAATTGTTCTTGAACTCTCTACATTGCTCATGGCCACAGTACTTAAATGAGACTCATATCCTCGAATTGCTCTAAGAAATCAAAAAAATATAAATTCAAGATAACCCATTAATCACTACATATTGTATATTTCCACTTACTTTCGTCCAAGAGAAGAATAGTTTGCCAAGTTTCTAAGAATGAGAGCAGAAGTTAATCTAATACTTTTGGTAACTGGACCTTCATTATCATCTTGAAGTTCTTTAGGATTCATAAATTGAAGAGCATGACGTTTGATTGCATGAAGAGCAGCATTTGGTGCATAGCCTGGATGATGAATTGGTGTTTGTGGTACTGGTGGTGGTTCAATTTTATGTTGTCGACGATAATTTGCCATTTCTAATGCTTGTTTAGAACAATGACGATCTTGAATATGAGTCATTAGTGAATATCTTTTTCTCACAAGAGCATCACATCCCTTAACGCCCCATTGACAAATAACAGCCTCATTTCCTTCTTCACTTGGACAATGCATCTTTACAGCATGCATAAAAATCTAAAAAAACAGACAACTATTAATATACATCTTTAGTTTATTTTTTCTAAAAACTACTCAATTACCTTTTGAGGACTCTTAAATCTTTCTCCACATCCAGTCCACTCACATAAAAATGGCATTTCTATCTCAATTTGATCATTAGCATTTGTATTTACATTGCCTTGTTGTGGCTGTTGATTTTGAATAGTACTAGTACCACTTACGACGACATTATTAATAGTAGCTCCATTTGTTGTCATTGTCGTTGTTGAAGATATTGGTGTCTGAGGTCTTTGCTGCTGTTGAGGTTGTTGAAGAATAATAATAGCCTTAGGCATTTGTTGTCCAGTTCCTCCTTGAGATGGCAAAAGTAACTGACGAGCAAAAGTCAATTGATTAGTACCACCTAAAGAAAAACGAAGTGGTACTGACAATAATTGATTCCCAGTACTAGTATTTGTTGTTGATGTTGGTGGTGTCATTGTGAAAATGGCAGACGATAAAGCTGCTTGTAATGTTGAATTTGAATTTGAACTAACAGTGACAACTCCGGCTGTTGTTGACAAAGAATTACTACTAAGACTAATATTGATATTAGTTGGTGTTGAAGCCAATGCTGGTTTTTTATTAGGTGGTTCTTCATTTTCTTCTTTTTTCTGATTCTCTTCTTCCTGTGGTTTATCACGTTTAAGATGAATTCCCAACTGTTCAGGTGGAATCACAATCAAATCACTAATAGCATTAAATTTTTCTAATAGATCACCACCACCATTTTCATTGCTATTAGTTTTAGTATTACTACCACCACTATTATCATTACTATTAGCAGTTTTGTTGGTATGGATCAAATAAAGTCGACGAGTTGGTAATGGTTTTTGTTGTTGATTATTGTTGTTACCACCACTAAAGATAATTTTAGGCGTAGCGGGAATACTAGAAGAATTATTATTTCCACCACCAATAACAATATTGCTATTACTATTAATACTACTACTACCATCACCACTACTAGCTGCGGTTGTACCACCAGAAGAAGGAATTGTCACCTATAAATTTCAATTATTGTTTTAAGCAGAAATATAATAAAACTTTATCCCCTCAAAAAACAGAAGCTTTCTAACCTGAGCATCAGAAGTCGAAGCATAAAAAGTCATTTTCTGTTCTGTTTCTTCCACAGCAGCATTAGAAGGTTGTTGATTATTCGTTGCAGTATCAATAAGTTCCAAGCCACGATCACTAATGCGAATTTCTCTTGAACCTTTATCATCACGAGATGGAAGTTTACGTTCCAATAAATCAATCAGCATTCCTTTCATTTTTCCTCCTTTTTCATCAGCAGATTCTTCATCCTTATTTCCTTCAACAGAAGTAATTTGCCCTTTAAAAGTGAGAGGTGTACGTGAATCATTGACAGAACTTTGACTTAATGATGAAGACTCTTCAGAACCACATTCAATTAATGCTGTTGCTCCTGTTGCTGTTACACTTTCTTCTTCTTCTGAATCGTCGACTTGGGCATTTTCTAATAACTTCTTTTGTTGTCTCTCAGCCACCTATATTTAATTAGAATATTACCAATCAAGCAATTAATTTCTTAAATTGCGATTCTTTACGACTTTAATAAACTAAATCACACTCAAAAATAAAATCAAACCACAGCATTCATGCGCATCCAGTAAATAGCCAAGCCACTTGAAAATACTTATGATTATGTTAATTAGTACATTTTTTAGTGTTGAGAAAAAGTGAAGAAAATCCAAGTAGTAAGATAGATCAAATCATGGTTAATTTTAATAGTTAAAAACTATTCATTCTTCGAGTAATTGAGCACTTCATTCAAGTGAGCTGAAGATATTTACCTTTGATGCTAATAAACTACGAACAGCAGAAGATGCTGGGCTCAGTAAACTCACTTTTCCTTTAGATTTTTGTTGTCCTCGAACTCCTCCTCTACTATTTCCTGTAATTTTGGTCCTCCCTTTTTTACTATTGCTACTACTACATTTTCCTCCACCAAAAGCATTTTTGTTGGGCCCAATTACCTTTGACTAATAAAATAAAACCGAGAGCCCCAAAGCGAAATTAAATTAAAATAATAATGATATATAACTGCTAATAATTATTAAATTAACAAAGAATATAATATATGTATAATAATAATATTGAAATGTCATTACCGTTGTTGGATTTTTTGGTTTGGGTGGACGACACAATGTAGCTTTCAAAATGGGTGAAGTAGTTGTAGGCACTGTTGATGTTGATGTTGATGATGAAGGTGTAGAAGTGGCAATTGTAGAAGGAATTTGGACGGCCACTGGAGGCAAAGGAGTTTCAACTTGTTGTTGCTGAACAATTGCTCCATTTGAAATTTGAGATGGATTTGTTGTTACTGTAGTAGGTTGCTGTACTGTTGTGGTGACTGTTGAAGTCGATGTCACAGGTCTCATTGTTAATTTAGGTCTAATTCCATCTAAAAATTGAAAAGATTTTCCTCCAAATTGTTTTGTCACAGGCCCAACACCAACACCATATGCTAATCTAAAATTGAAAAAAAAATGAATTTATTATTTATAATCTTTTTTGTAATAAACTAATCAAAATTATCTTACTTGACACATTGAAGAAATGGCTCAAGTGATAATACAACATCTGGATTTTGTCTAGCAGCAGAGTATAAGCGATGTAATTCTCCAGCTTCAATACTTGCTCCACCACTTGCCTCAAAAGCACCTTGAAGCCAGGCAACAGCCCATCCTTCTTCACTTAATGTTCCTTTTGGTGTAACCAAAGTCATGGACGGAGTATACATCACAACTCCTGAAGTAGCAGGAGGTGGTGGCAATGTTGTTGTTGTTGCGACAATTTTTGTTTGAGTTTGAGTAACAATTTGAGGTTGAGGAGTTACTTGCTGTTGTTGCTGTACTTGAATCGAAGCAGGAGGAGGTGGATTTTGCAATTGAGTACTTGTTGGTGGAACAATTGTGGTTCCTGATACACGAACAAGAGTACAAGTTTGTTGTTGTTGTTGTAAAGGAGTTGGTGACTGTGGCCTGGTCTGAATTGTTTGAACCATTGTTGTAACAGGCACTGGAATATTAATTCTTTCAGTTGGAATTTGTTGGTGTTGTTGTTGTTGAGGAATAGTAGCCATCACATTAGTCATTGTAGTAAATTGTGGTTGAGGTGGTGGATGATGAGGTTGAGATGACATAGCAGAAACTGTTGAATATGGAGTTGATGATGGATTTCCTGTAACTGTTTCAACTACACGCATTTGAATACATCCTTTCGGACCATAACTTTGTGCTTCAACAGTGACTAGAGAAACAAGTGATGGTACAGCTCCATGAACTTTAAGTAATTGAGAGCAAAATACTTCACCTAATTCACTCAAACTTAAAATAACTTCTAAAGCATAAATTAACATCATGATATCTGATACTGTTAATAATTCTACTAAACGAGAATAAACTTTTCTTTCAACATAACGACTTAAAATTCCTTCATTCTTTTCATTTCGACTTAATTCTCTTAATGATTCCAAACTTCTTAAAATTTTAAATCGATCTGATGAAAATAAACCATTTGTTGTCACCAAACTTAAAACCAAAGCACTTAATGGATTCTTTAGAGGTTCGACCAATTCATAATGAAATGCTACATTACCCAAAATGTCATAAGCTACTTGAGATAATTGACACCAACTACTTTCAGCACTCAACAATAAGAATCTAATAAGAGTTGGATTGTTGGCCATAACTTTAGCATTGTCTTCTTCAAAACTTAAATTTCTTAAAATATTTGCAATTTGAAGAACTCTTTGACCAATTTTGTCCATTGCTGGTGGATTTGAGCTTAACGATTGACCAAAATGATCTACATATACCTCTTGTAATAATTCAACACAATTGCCACAAACACAATCTTCACAACAGATTGGAACAGCTACAACGTCTTCTTGTTCTTCTTTCTTTTCTTTTTCAATAACAACAACATCATCATTATTGTCATCATTAATATCAGTGACTGTATTACTTAATTCTTCAATAACATCTTCTACAATTGTTGTCGTTGTTGTATCCATTGCTATTGATTCTTGTGGTGGCGGCGGCGGTGGCAGTAATTTATTCAACTTGGCTTGTCGTCTTCTTTTTTCAGCCATTACTAATCCTTTTTCTTCTTCAGTCAAGTCATCTTCAGCTACAGACATTAAATCAGAAATAGCAGAAGAATTTGTGTCCAACAAATTCAATTCAATAATTTCTTCATCATCATCTGATGATATCATAGCCAATTGAGCTCTTTTAATAAAATGTTCACAAAGTAAATTACTAGAGAGTGGATCACGAAGAACAGAGTTCCAAAAATGAGTATGACTAAATGTAAGTAAAGCAGAGCCACCAGTACTCGTCCAATCTAAATCGACATAAGCCACCCGACTCAAAATTTCAAACAATGAGATTTCATCTTCTCCAATTTCAAATGGTAAATCACCAGCATGAAATGACTTGTGAGTTTCTACTGTAGCAAGAGAACGTTGTGTATATGTTTCTTCAATTAGTCGACGTAGACCACCTACCAAAAAATGATCAAAAATATTAAGTCAATTAGTCAACTTTATAATAATAGTAATTTTCTTTAAATAAATAACTTACAATGAGTATAAATGCCAGCATGTGCCAATAAGTGATCAAGAACTCGAGGACTCTTTGTAAATTTTAGTACATGTTTTGTTTCATTAGATAAGAGAGTACATACAGAAATAGCCAAATCTTGTTCATTTGGTAAAGGACTCTGTAGACCTAATATCAGTCTCTCATAATCTAATCCTTCAACTAATCTAGTACTCAGTCCAGCACTTGCTCTCATGTGATCTATGAATAAAAAATATATCAGGAACTAATAATAAATTGTGAATTAAAATCAAGTATAAATACTTTTTGTTTCCCTACCTGGAACTATAGCACTATGAAGAGGATTGACATGATGACTTGCAGTTGCTGAAAAAGAATTATTGAGACCACTACCACCAAAATTTAATTTTTGAGGTGCATAACGACGTCTATGTCGATTCATTTCATCATAGTCATCTTCATCATCAGCACGACCATCAACATCTTCTCCCAAAAAATGAATCTTCTCATACAACTCTAGAAATCTTTTGAAATCAAATGAATTAGATTAAACATTAAAAGAGTAAATTGATATTTCATATTTCTTACTTGAGATAAATATGTTTGAGAGCCAAACCACCATTAGTAGCTCTTGGCAAATGAAAGTGCTCTAGTAAATCGTCCCATTCATTTCTAGCGTTGATCTAAAATTAAGACAAAATAATATTAGCACAAATCACAAATGATTTCAGATTCATTGATGACAAGTCTATTTTTATTACCTTTTCCCAACCCCCATGTGAAGTAACAATTTGATAAAGTAAATACAAGTCGATATCTCTTCCGTTTATTTTTGGCCATCTCCTTGCTCCCAATCTAATTAATCAATCAATTAATTAACAACTGACAAGAAGAAAAAATGTTTTAAGTTTTTTTTACCCGCGGCTGTCATGAAAAGATTCTAGTTCTCTGTAGAAGCCAACTTTGGCTTTATCGTAGTCCAGATTCTCTTTCGTCCCACCACATGGTGACATTACCATCTTGTCAACTAATTAATTCCTTAAAATTAAACTTTTTAAAAAAGTCTAGACTAAAAACTTTTTATCAAAGCAGCTGAAAACAAAGTTGGCGTTAAAAACAAATAAGTGCGCTGAAATTGTGTTGATATATGAATCATAATTGGGGTAAAGTGAGACTGAAAATTAGTTAAGTTTCAAAATTTTTTATAATTTATTCAGTCTTCTTATTTTACAATTTTAAAACTTTTTTTGACAATTGTTTTTCATCATCATTATCATTAATTACATTACTACAATTACTAGAAATAGACTCTTGAGCTCTTTTTCTTTTCAACATTTTTCTATGCCTATGAGATTTCATATGAGCATCCCACTGAATATTTCCAATAAATACTCTATCACAAACTTCACAAGTACGGCTAATTAAGTCATCATCTTTATCTGTAATATATGGAATTCGATGCTTTTTTATAATTTCATTTTCATCTAACAATTGATTATTATTAGTAGATAAATGAGCTTGTACAATTTCAAATCCTATTTGTGTAACATTTCTATCCCATTCATTAGTTTCAGTTAAAGATCCATCTAAATAATATACAGGAGGAAGTTGACGTCTTTTTGGACGAAGAAATCTTTGATTAATCCAATTGACTTGTTTAGTTGAATATTGTCTAGTAACTAATTTTAATTGATCTATACCAAGCTGAAATAATTTTTCACCTTCTTCTGTTGTTCTTTCTGATTCTGGTAATTGTAAATAAGTCATAAATTCTTTAAAACCTATTGATTGTAGAATTCCTTCTTCAAAATTGAGATCACATTTGTTTTGTACAAGTTCATTTAAAAATGTATGTAATTCTTCTCGAAGTCCTTTAGCTACCATTTCATCTACTCTTGACTCAATTCTTTTATGAAGTATTTCTTTTGGTACTTGAATCCATAAGCAAATACAATTAGTAAATCTTAGAGGACCACCTAACAATGAATTTGTCGTGGTTATTGTTGAAGAAGAAGAATCACCTTTATCGTCGTTTAGACTAGTTTGAAGACTCAAAAGTTCACTATGTTTTCTTCCTGTTTGAAATCTCACTTGAATCGAACGAATAATTTTTCTTCTATCATTAGGATGTAATTTTGTTGCTCTTTCTGGATCAATTAATTGTAAAGCTGAATGTAAATCTTTATTGCACCATTGCTCTAATACACTCTCGTCAATCTGATGAGATTTTCCAGAAGAAATTATAGATTCCAGTACTGGATTTTCTTTCATTTTCTCAACAGCTTCCCAGTCATCTGAATCAACCAATTCATCATGATTTGATGATTGTCCTTCTTCTTCTTTATGGTTTTTGTTACTTACAGAGATATTTGCTTCATGTTTTTCTTTAATATTATTCATCTTATCTATAAGAACATGCCAAAGTAAACTTTCAATATAATAATTTGTCCCACCAACAATAATTGGAAGATTGTCTCTCTGTAGAATCTTTTCTACCTGCAATTTAGAATAAGGCACCACATTAATATTTTGTTTTAGAATTATGAGTAATTAATACAACTTACAATTGGTAGAGCATCATTTCTAAATTGAGATACAGAATATTTTTCCTTTGGTTCAATATAAGATAATAAATGATGAGGAATTCCTTTAGTTTCTTCTGTGGTTACTTTATTAGTTAAAATGTCCAGTCCTTTGTATACCTGTGCACATTAAAAAAAACAAACAGCATCAACAATTAATTCAGTTAAAAATCTTTCATCTTACTTGCATTGAATCTGCCGAAATCACTTCTCCTTTGAATTTGGAAGCCAAATCAATTGCCAACTTGGATTTTCCTGAACCAGTTGCTCCCAAAATTACGACAAGTGGACGACGAGTTAATGCAGCTGCAATTTCACTCATCATAATTAATTAATTTTTGAAAAACATGACAAAATAACAAAAATCCTTGGATTACAAAACATTTGAAAATGTTTACTTCCCGGCTTGTGGCAAAGACTTTTTACAAGTTTTGCCTAGATTTTGCCATCCTAAAACTCACTTTTTAGTCTCAAAGAGATAGGAGATTGAACTAGTGAAAAAGATTCCTTTCTAGATTTTCTTCTTTTTTAAAATGGAATCATTTCATTGAGTATAATTCCCTGTTAGCCTATGAAGAATATTATTCCACAAATTCTGGTAAATCCATGTGCGTTTTTGAGCTCTAGTGAGCGCGAGACAGAAAACCATGTTCATCAGCCGACTTTCTTTTGTGTTTTGGAACTTTTCTCCTCCAGTTAATTAATTGCAATTAATATTGTTGTTGTACGTCGACATTTGCTAACTAATTGACAAGGATTGAGAAGATTATTAAAAACAGCAGGTAAGTTACGTTTTATTCTAATTCTAAGGCTATGCTATTATATCTTTGTAATTTTAAAATTTTATCAAATAATGTGTCTCCAACTTTCTTTCACTTTTTCAGACATGGGAATGGGAATTGTTTCTAGATTATTTCGTCCAGCAAGGAATTTTAATGTTGAGGAACGTGCCATGAAAGAAATTTCAAAAGCAAAGCCAACTACAGCTCCTACTTATCCAGGAACTCGTTCCATGAAAGAAATTATGGAAGAGCTTAGAAATGGTAAACTAAAGTCAAAATTCGATAACTAACTCTTTTACAAAATTTAATATTTTTAATCTTTTAATAGATCCAGCAATTCTGGACAGAGGAAAACTTTCACCAGAAGTAATGGCAAAATTGGCAAAAGTCTATGTGAAATCTGAAGGAGATAATCCAGTAATAGTATCAAAAAGAAAACTACCTCAAGATAGAAAAACTCCAGAAGATAATATATATGGTTATGAAGAGCCTGCAAAGATTTCTAAAGGGAAATTTACTTTGAGACAAGCAATAGAATTTACTAGTCAACATCAGAAAGATCCACAAAAATATACAGCAGAACAAATTGCTAAAGAGTATAATTTAAATATAGAACTTGTCAATAATATATTAAAATATTTTAGGCCATTTAGTGTTCGTTTACCTACTAGAAAAGAAGGAGATGAGTCATATTTAAAACAAATACAAGGCAAAATGAAGAGTTTAACAGTGAAATGAAAAGTTTATTAGTGATTTAGTCATGTTAGTATTTCTTAGTGGTAGTTATTTATTTATAAAAGTAGTTTATATGCATATGTTTTTTGATTGATTGATGTTGTTGTACATTAAAATGTATTGACTTTGGATTATCAAAAGATTGAATTGCCAGTTGCCATGCATTAGCTTTATTTAGCAAAACCGATTATGAGTCATAATTTATGACTCCCAATACTCAACAACATGTCCCACTTTACATAATTTAAATGTTTCGTGTCAATTCATTCAATTCTTACAATGGGATCAAATTGGAACAAGTGTAAATCATTTGTTAAATCATCACTTACTTATTGGAAACCAATATTTACCATTGCTTATGCAGCTGCTCTCACAATCATACTAAATTGGACAGGATGTTCTAAGGTTGTGTTATTGATTAGAAGAGTTTAATTTTAGTTAGTGCTGCTCTTAAATAAATTCTATTTTTTCTCATTTACAGAAAGGAAAACAACCTAATGCTAAATATGGTCTCTATACTTTATTACTGGTTGCTGGTTATTGGGTCACAGAATGTTTGCCATTAGCTGTATCTTCATTTGTTCCTGTCTTTTTACTACCTTTCTTTGGTGTTATGACTGGAGATGCAGTATGCATGAACTATATGAATGAAACAATATTTTTCTTACTTGGAGGATGCGTAATTGCTTTAGCATTTGAGTACTCAAATTTACATGTCAGAATTGCTCTCAACATTATTTTACTGATTGGTGCTGGAATTCCACAATTACTATTTGGAATCATGTTTACTGCAATGTCCTTATCAATGTTTATGAACAATACTTCATGCACAGCAATGATGCTTCCATTGCTAAATGTCATTATGGAAGAGTTCAAAAAGGTATCAAAGAGAAGAAACACTTTTTAATTTCATAACATGACTAACTTACTAACTATAGAACTGTGCTTTTATTTATATAGAGTGGAACTGAATCAGAATTGGCTCTTGCATCTAAAGTTGGTTCCTCTCAAAGTACTTCTGTTCCACCATCACAAGAAGTAGCCAGCTCATCTGGAGGTGTTGTCAGTTCATCAATTAGTGAACTTGAAGAAAAAGAGCTAATACCACAACCTAAAATGTTAGTAGTAATCACTTTATATTGAAAATTGAATATATTATGTACTTTTATATTTATATAAGTGAGTAAGAATTTTTGTTATCACACACACTTTTAACACATTGCAAATTGTATTTAAAAAGTGATATAAATGACTGAATAGGAAAACACACAATTTTGTCATTAATATTGAGGACTTGCTGTGGAAAAATTTTACGAAAAGAAAGAATTATACCACTTTTCTCTATCACTTAAAAATAATTCGGAGTTCTAAAATTCAAGTTTTAAAAGTGCGTGATAACAACAAAAATTCTTACTAATAGTTGTATAATTATTTTGAATTATGCATTTTACTTACTACTGCAAAACCTGTATCATTAATGTATTAATTTTCTATAGGGAACCAGCAGAACCAGCAGTCAAAACTGAAAAGGAACTTCGAAATATCAGAATTATGTTTCTTCTTGGTATTGCATTTGCGGCAAATATTGGAGGAACTGGAGTAATTACAGGAACTGGGACCAATCTAATTGCTGAAAAGTTTGCTGGTAATGAAATGTAAGTCGACAACAGGTTATATTAAATTGTTAATGAAGGTGACTTATCGCTAACGATTTCATTTTCATATGAAATGTAGAACATCTGCGACGAATAATCCAGAAAGATATCGAGACGCTATTGCTTGTAAAGAACAAATTGAAATAACATTTGTAAATTGGTTTACATTTAATGTTGTTCCAATGTTGATTTGTACATTGCTGACATGGCTATTTATTCAAATATGGTTTATTGGAATACCAAAATGGTTAAAATTTTGGCGTTGGGGACGTAAACTTACAGAAAAAGAAGCATTGAAACAAGAGTCTGAAAAGGTTGCTGCTAATGGAATTATAAAAGCTATAAGAAAAAAGAAGGATATCTTAGGAGGAATCACATTTCATGAAAGTTGTATTGTTGTCATCTTCATAATAGCCGTTTTTGTTTGGGTATTTCGTGATCCTAAATTTACCAAAGACTTTGAAGGGTGGGGAACGTTAATGGCGAAGAATAAACCCTATACTAAAATGCATGATGCTTCAACAACTATAATAATATGCATTTTACTATTTACAATTCCCAAGGATCTCAAATATTACAAAGAATTTTTTACTGGAGGTTTAGGTAGAGGAATTAATGACCCTTTAGTGAAATGGTCATATATTCAATCAAAACTTCCATGGGGAGTTTTCTTTATGCTTGGTGGTGGTGTCGCAATTTCAGCAGGCAAGTCCTAACTAAAATATATGTTTTTTAATTTTATGATAATTGATAACTTAATATGAAATAAATAGGGACCAAAGAATCAGGACTTAATGACGTTATTGGTAAAATGCTGCAAGACAGTGAGTTTTTAAAATCTGCTACAGCACCAACTATTTTAGCTTTGGCTTTGACTTTTGTTTGTGGATTGACAATGTTGGCATCAAATACAGCTACAGCTTCTATCCTTTCACCTGTACTTTTGGAATTATCTAAATCTCAAGGAATTCATCCATTATATTTACTTATACCTTCAACTACAGCTGCTAGTTATGCATTTGTTCTACCTGTTTCTACTCCACCTAATGCTATTGTCTTTGATCAATCTGGATGTGGAATGAGACAAAGTGAAATGGCTAAACCAGGATTGGTTGTGACACTCATGTGTGCTTTAGTTCTTTATGCCTGTACTCATACTTATGGTGAATTACTTATGGGATTCAGTGAATACAATCAATCATGCAGTAGTCCAATTAGTCCAAAGTAATTATAAAAACGATTTAAAATGGAAAAAACTATTGAAAAATTTAGATGAGAATAAAGTCGTCGTATTATAATCGAAAGAGATATTTTTTTGCATTTACTTAATATCAGTTGCATTTGTATTGCATTTTACGGTGTCTCAGTTTGCCTCTCGGGAAATTACTATAAACATTGTCATCAAGTTTATTTATGAATGGAAAATAACCGTGTAACAATAATAACTAACTGAAACAGCGAATGAGCCCGACAAGTATGACATCATGTATTTATAATAAATTAAAGTCTAGTGTGTGATTCACTCACAATCTTTCATCACCACGTAAATTAATTGTCTGAAGTTTCTAAATTTTGAAACATTAGTCAGGATTAATAATAGTCAAGTTAAATAAGATGCTATAAATGACCATAGTATCTCTAGTGAAATGAAAGTATGCTGTGTGGTGTCTTTATTAATTAGTAGCTCTTTAATCCACAAATTTTCATCAAATCATTAGATCTTCAAAATCAAAAAAGCTATTCCATTAATAAGCAGTTCTGCCCAGTGACTGAGCATCAGTTGCGTCACCTCCATCATGTTTTCCTATAAAAAAATTTGTCAAAAAAATTAAATTAGAAACTTCCCATTTTTTATAAACTTTAATATAAGTACCATCCATGCAAACATTTTCGCACTCTCTTTTTGTCTCAAACCGATTCTCATTTCCTTCTTTGCCCTTATCTATTATTCAGAACAAATAAAATCTCAAATTAGTACATTTCTCCCAAAATCAATCAATTAAAATTACAAGTGAATGGGAAGCAGTGTTTTTCTTCGTGGTTGTAATAATAGCGTTCCTCTCCTCGCCAATGTCCGTCGTCCTTTGGCAGATTGCACACTATAGAAAATAAAATTAAAATATATTGAGGTTGACTCTACAGTAGCACTATCTTAAAGTAATTAAATTACCTTTTGATGATGACACTTCTTCTGTGAACCAGGTCACTATATAATAAAAAATAATGTAAAGTTTCTGGAGTCAAAATATAAAAAGTACTATCTCACCAGTAAGGGCAACAAACAAAACGATAAATAGTTGGGTCTTCATGATTTCAACTTTTGAAAAGAAACAGAGTCAAGTGTCAAATTGTGACTGAGCCTGGAAAGTTTTTTGCAGTGATACTTAATACCTTTTTAAAATACCAAATTGAAAGTACCATTACATATTATATGAATGAAAGTCTTAAATTGTTTATTATTTGAGTTCTGCCGACAAGGCGAGGAAAACGCAATACAACGTGATTCATTAATGATAATTAATTCTTTTTGAATTTTATTTATGAATAGAAGAGAACTGAAAAACTATAATAAAAAGTTATAGGTGAAATTGAGAAGGAAAATTTACTGACGTAGATTTATATGTAGAGTCGGTTTGGTATACTTGAGTGACTCACTTTTATTCATTCACAATTTCATCATATAAAGTTTCATGCCGCTTTAAAGGTACATAACATATAAATTAATTGTCTCATTCTAAAACAGTCTGGATTTCTTAGAGTTCTTGTCTTTGAATCATCTCAGAAACATGAAAACTCAAATCCTTATTACTTTATTCTTGGCTTCTGGTAAGTATCCTACAATTATGTATAACACTATTATAAGTAAATTGACTATCTTAATCCAATTTTTTATAGTGGCATGGTTGACACCACAAGTAACCTCTTCAGAACCAAAAGGTAAATATTTCATATCTACGCTACATGTACAATTTTGACCTTTTCTTATTTTACAGCTTGCACGGAACCTAAAATGGAAGGGAAATGGAAAGGTGAAGATAGATTTTTCCACAACCACGAGACTGGAAAATGTGAAGCATTCATATGTAAGTCTAATTAGTTTTAAGTTAGTGGTACGTACTAAACGATTTACGAGTTTTTTTGATGACTTTTCTTTTAGATGGTGGTATGTCTGGAAACGAAAATAATTTTGCTACAGCTGAAGAGTGCGAGCATGTCTGCAAAGGTAAAAAATTTAATTGTATGCTAATTAGGTTTCTTTTGTGACGCAATTTTTTATACTACAGAAAAACATGGCAGAGGAGATGCAGCTCAATCTCTGGGAAGAACTGCTTATTAATTAAAACACTTTGCTGATTTTAATTAAGCTAATCAGAGATCTTGTGAATCAAAGTGTTAATAAAGAAATCAGGCTCTGTAATTTAATTCAATTAAATTGAATTAAATTGGACCATATTACTTTATTGTTAATATGCTGACAAAAAATATTTTATATTTATTAGAAGCGAGACCATTTAAAATTATATTTGAGCTGAGTTTCACGTTAGTCATAAAATGATTTTTTTGAGAATTAAAAGATATTAATATAATCTTGTAATTAAAGCACTGCTGCTGATATTAGAAAAGTAACAACAATTTTAGACTTATCATGACGTAAAGTTATCCATTTATATATTTTTTATTGTTTTGCTGACTAATAGTTTACAGTGTTTTCTAATGGTGACTAACATGAGTTCTAATAATTACACAACAAACAAAAAAGAGAAAGGCATATTTAATATAACTTAGCTATGTAAGCACAATAGTCAGCCATGTCACTATTTTATTTTGTTTGAACTGTATAGGCTGTTTTCTGAATTTTACAAATTATGAAGTTCCAAATCATTCTTCTCATTTTGGTGGCAGGTAATTATTTTTAATGTATAAATTACTAAATCTAAGGTTTAGTCTTGTCTTAAAGTTATAGCTTGGTTGTCTGAGCTAGCTGATGCTAAAAGTGAGTTTGTTTGTACCTATATAGATTACTTTATATAAGTAAATATGTATATAAATTATTGTCCACTATTACTTTAGGATGTAAATTACCCAAGAATGTTGGAACAAAATCAGGCCCACCAAAGAGGTTTTTTTACTTTAATACAAACAAAAGTAAATGTCTTCCTTTCATGTGTAAGTTAAAAAAGTATAAATTATTCAATATTACCTTCACTTTATAGTTTTCTTTGTAACAAACTTTTGTAGATAATGGTGCTAATGGAAATGCAAATAGGTTTCAAACAAAACATAATTGTGAAAATGTGTGCATGTATGTGCAACAATGTAAGTACATGTTTAAAAGTTTAAGACTATCGTAGAAAGAATGTCTATAATCATTATATCTGAATTGTTAGCAAATGGTGAGCCACTAAACGTCATCCTCACAAGTGATCCAAGTGGATTAGCAAGAACAGCTTATTAATAACTTGTTGATTATATACGACAAATTGTCAACAATTTTCAACGAGTTGAATAAAGTATCATAATGTGTAATGATTGTACAAGTGATGCAGATTTTGATGGGCGTAATTTTAGTATAGATAAAATATATCGTCTAAAATCTCTATTTTGACCCTGTAAAAGTGTCCATTTTGAAGAAATCCCTTAGGAATGAGTATTTACATGGTCCTCTATTGAATAAAATTAGTCCCATCAAAATCGACGTTTGATACAGTGTAGCATTATTAGCTTATTGATTCATAATTTATTACTACATATTTGGGCACATTAGTATAAAGTTTCCATATCATAACACAAAGTAAATTTGACTAATTTTCTCTTGTGTAAACATAAATTGTATTTCTAGTATATTATTACTGATATACGCAGACAAAATTACAGATAAAATAATACGATACTCATTTCAATCTTATAAGTATTTCATACAGGTTGCTCACATTTTCTATTTCTAGATTTCTTACTATAAACAAAATGATTTCCTCTTGGACTTTTGTGCTCTGCTGTATTTTTTCATCCCAAATCTTTTTGCAAACTCACTGTTCTGTAAATGAGTTTCTACCTCTGTTCAAAAACTGTTTAGTAAACTTAATAGGAACTTTTAATCCGGAAAACGAGCTTTTAATAACAAAATATCTTCAATTCTATAAAACAACTGCAGTTGCAATAGACTCCTATAAATCAGACTCAGATTCTCTCATTTCCAAAAGAAAACTCAACACTGGAATTTACACTAACTCAAAATTCTCTCAGTGTTTTGTCCAATTTTACTTTTTTGACTCTTTACTAAACACCACTACTGTGGATGTTCTCAAATTGTATCATCTTGCTAAAATCTCAAATGACATGGCAAAAATTCACGAGTTTCCTGCTTACATTGTCATATTCAAAGAATACAATAACTTGAGTCCTTCTTCACTTAAAACAAATGTAATAATTTCTCGAGTCCACACTCTCAATTGGTTCTCAACAGTTTTCGTAATAAAAAATGAAGAGGAAGTTAACATGCTGTGTTTACATTGCAATCCTGAAGACCCAAGGCAATTAATTCTACTAAATCTTAAAACTAATTTCCAAAAACTCAATATTTTATGGAAACACGTACACCGTAATTTACAAGGAAAATATGCTATCCTTAGTATAAGAAATACTTACAATGTTCAAGAGGAAAGAGATAAATTAATTAATTGTAATTTACACGAGCTCGGTTGGATTCAAGAAGAAGTGACTCTATGTGCTCGATTGGAGATTAGCAAACATCTCAATATCACTCCATTTGATAATAAAAAATTAATTCCTCTTGGCGCAGTTGTATCTGACAATATTGCTAGTGCTAGTATAATAAGTTCAGTACTGTCACGTAACTTTCCTAAATTTGAATGGCTATCTACAGCACAATTGTATTTACCATATCAAATTACAATTGTTACTGATAAATCCTCTCAAAATATTTCTACATTTTTATATCCCTTCTCACTCGCAACTTGGATAGCATCTCTAATAACATTAATTTTGATTATATTAATTCTCTCATTTGCCCACAAGCGAAAATTGTTTTTTTCTTTGCTAACTCAATTCTATATAGTAATTACAATTGTATTAGAGCAGGGACACCGGCATGTTCTTCAAGCTACAGTCCAACCGAAAAAATATTTTTTGCTATTAGGCTTATGGACACTTATGGCTATCGTTATGAGCACTTGGTATAAAGCTGTGTTATTTTCGTTCATGAGTACAATTCCAATGCCTTCAGTTCCTTATACACTTGATGAGCTATTGGAAAAAGAGACTTATAAAATATTTACAACGAGCTATGTAACTATTGAGAATAATAAGCATAGTTCTTCTCTTCGTATTTCTACAATTGATTTGATGAAACATTGGCCACAGCATCCGGCAAGATATGACAAATTAAATAATTCAATAATATTTGTGGATACGACACATGAGAAAATTGTAATGTCAATGAATGGAAAAGGCGAGTCAGTCTTCCCATCAAGATTTGCAATAATTGAAGATGTAAGAGATACAAGTTATATTGTGAAATTGTTGCAGGTGTATACAAATAGTTTTGTTGAAAGTACTGAGGTTTTAAATGCTCTAACTACAAATGTACCTTGGCTTGCTATAAAGAATTTCTTTTTAAAATTGTTTTATCCAAGACTAACTGCACTTTATGAATCAGGAATTTATCAAAGTTGGACACGGAGATATTTAAGAGAAGGGAGTATTTATACTTTTAAAGAGTATAGTAAATTCAATGGGGAAATGGCAAATTTATTGCCTTTATTTGCTGAAAGTGGAAGAAGAAAAGAAGATTCTGTTGAGTTTAGAGCTATACCATTTAGTATTATTAAACCTGCTGTATTGCTTTATACGTTTATTTTATGTATTAGTGTAGTGATTTGGTTAATTGAGAAAATGTTACCGTATGGCTTGTGGAAATGGACCAAATATCAATGGAGAAAATATGCATATATTCCCTAGTATTAAGTATTAAAGTTTATATATAATACATGGCTAAGAAATTTTCTTGTTGACCCTAATAGATGTAAATAATGTCTATAAATATTTCAGCATGGCTTGTTATTTCTTTCACCACTGGAAGAGTAATTTTGGAAATTTCCTATAATATCACTTACAAAAATTCCCCTATTTATTTTTTGTGTAACCTACGCCGTTTTACTGCAAAAAAACTTACAGAAAGAACGATGGCGTCGTATGCACTACTCGTATTTTTCTTCGGAACAATTCTCGCAAACTCTCAAACCGAAATTTTTCAAGCTCTAAAAATCTTTGAGAACTGCCTTGTAAACTTTATAGGAACATTTGATACTGACTATTACAACAACAAATTAACAGCGTATGCCAGGAATTTCCATCAATCTCCACTTGTTATTGATTCCTACCAAAACGGAAGTAACAAATTGTTCTTGAAACGACTCCTAAATTCTACAGTGTACACCAATTCAAAATTCTCAGAGTGTTTCGTCCAATTTTATTTTTACGACTCATTTCTAAATCAGTCGACAGGCAATCATGCCAAGTATCGTCACATAATAAAAATCTCCTCAGACATGGCTAGAGCTAGAGAATTTCCTGAATTTATTATTATTATTAAGAAAACCATCGACAATGACATCAACAACATTGTCAATACAACTTTACGGCCTTTTCCACCTGAAGTAATATTTTCAGAACTTTATTACACGGATTGGTATTCAAAATTGCTGGTGATTCGCGAAGTTTCTACTGAGGCTTCTGATATTAGCTTATTGTGTCTTCACTGTGATCCAGGCCAATCAAATCAATTGCGTTTTTTAGCACCACAAGACTTTACTAGTTTTCAAAATCTAAATATCCTATGGAAAGTTATTCACAGAAATCTACAAGGAAAATATGTCAGCTCCTACTTTGGAAGAGAGCTTTACAATATTGAAGCGAGACAACATGAATTAATAAATTGCAATTTATACGAACTCGGTTGGATCCAAGAAGAAGTAACATTATGTGCTCGGCTTGAAATAAGTCGTCATCTTAATTTCACTCCGTTTCGAGGCTCAATTAAATACTATCCTTATGGCATATTACAGGTTGACACTCTAGGTGGTACTTCAATGATAGCCCGAGTGACTTCAAGGCGCTCACCCGTTAAAATGGAATGGCTCTCTACAGCAGAAACATTGATGCCTTTTAAAATAACTTTTATCACTGACAAATATGCGCAAGACATTTCAACATTTTTGTATCCCTTTTCTCCAGCAACTTGGCTCGCCTGTAATGTAACAGCTCTCATAACAATAATAGCACTTACAATTTTCAATAGAAGAACTGGCTCAGATTCCATGAGCCAATTGTTTATAGTAATCACAATTATATTAGAGCAAGGGCATAAATATATTTTCAAAGCTACGACATTAGAAACCAAAAAATATTTTATGCTACTAGGCTTATGGACACTTATGGCTGTGATAATTAGCAGTTGGTATAAAGGTGTATTATTTTCTTTCATGAGTACAATTCCAATGCCTTCAGTTCCTAACACACTTGATGAGCTTTTAGAGCAAAAGGATAAATATCCAATTTTCTCATCATCATGGATAACGAAAGGAAATCCACATATTCATTATTCTCGATTGCAATCTTTAGTTCAAGAGCTAATGGAAGGATGGAAAGATTATCCTAAAAGATATGCAGAGTTAAATACCTCATTTGTTTATATTGATGAGTCACATGAAAAAATAGTAATGGCTATTGCAGAGAATAGTGTGATAAATTTTAATATTAGTTCTCCCGATGTTACTAAAAATGAAACATTTTTTCCAACAAGATTTGCACTAATTGAAGATTTAAGAGATACGAGCAATATTGCTAAATTACTTCAAGTGTATACAAATACATTTGTTCAAAGTAGTGAGACTTTGTACGCTCTAACAACTCATGTCCCTTGGTTTGCTATCAAGAACTTCTTTTTGAGATTATTGTACCCAAGACTAACTGCACTTTATGAATCAGGAATTTATGAAAATTGGATACAGAGACAATTAAGAGGAACTAGTATTCATACTTTTAAAGCTTATAGTAAATTAAGTGGAGAAATGTCGAGGCCAAATTTATTGTCGTTATTTGCTGCTCAAGATGGAAGGAGAAAAGAAGATGGAATTGAGTTTAGAGCTATACCATTTAGTGTTATAAAACCTGGGCTATTACTTCATGGATTTATTTTATGTATTAGTACAATGATTTGGCTAATTGAGAAATTGTTGCCGTATGGCTTATGGAGTATAGAAAGACAGAAAGCAAAGTTACATTGGCGGAATGCGTATATTCCTTAAATTATTTTATGGTTTTATAATCTCTACTCCAAATCTATTTTTATGAATTGCTACTTTTGAGATAGGAACTTCTTTTTTCATAGTGGGGTCAAATTTGCTTTTAGGTGTGACATTGGTTGCTGGCTCTTCAAGACCATGCTGCCTTCCTTGAATTGTGAGTGTACCATGATCTAAACCTTCAACTCTTTTCTCAACAGAGTTTCCAAATGAGTAGACAACTTCATGTAAATTGATTTCAACAGAGCCCATAAAGTCATCAGCGTCAATATCTTCATCCCACAGATCAAATTTGATTCTCTGGTTTAAAGAACATTTTATTAGTTAAATGTATTTGATACTTAGTACTTTAATATAATGTTAGTCTACCTGAGTTTTTCTATCATCAAAACAAAATGTGAAATTGTCGGGCCAAATTGGATCATGTGTATTAGCCAGTTTAGACGTTTCTCCAGCATTTGAGCCAGGATCACCAAATGAGTCATAATATGTTAGCAAAACGTATGGATCTGGTGCTCCTGTATATTAGATAGAGTTTTATAAAATTGAATTAATAGATATTTAATTAGACTTTACCATCAAAAATATCCCAAGATGGCAAATTTTGTCCAGAAAGACGAAGCTCGTAAGCAATGTTGGGTCTCTCACAATCACAATTGGCTGAAATGACTTCAATTGACAAGGAGATTACAAGTACTGCAAAAGTTAATGTAAGGAACTTCATTGTGATTATAGTTAATAAATATTGCTTATGTATTAGAAGTAAAGAGTGTAAATTGGAACTGATGAGAATGGACAAATAAAGCTGAGTATTTATACTCTGGTCACTTCATAACAATTAAGCTTGGACAACATAATTGCGTAATTAGCTGCGACTTAATGTACAAAAAACATCCTGTAAAGTTTGTGTTTTTATTTCTGAGAACTGGACAGAATTTAATATTGTATATACTGTTTAAAGCATAGGCGTCATTGCTTATCGTGTACTTATTGAGCTTATCATATTTCCGTAATAAGAAGAATACTTGATAAACAGTTTTATGTAATTGTATAGATAGTATATATATATATATATATTGTATGTGCTTATATGCATAGCGCAATTGATTGATGATGGTAAACTCAAAGTCTATCATGGATAATTGAGTCACTGCTACACTACTACAGTAATTCGTTTTCATTAGATATATATCGTTTTTGACGGCAGTTATAAAATGTCTAAATTTGCACAGGTCATAGGGACATTTCTAGACTTTCTATTCTGTATATAACGTGTAGCATGCAACAATTAGTAATACAAATGCTAAAAAGGTCTTTGGTTAGAAAAGCAAATCGGGAGCCATGCAAAAGATCTTTTGTGAAAATATGAAAATGAAAAAACTTCCTGTTGACGAGACTTGTAGAAAAAAGTATTTAAATAGTTCATACTGAACAATAATTTAGTTCTTATTCTGCATTTTGACGTTGACAGACTTGTTGTAAAATGGCTTCCATAAAATTATTTGTTGCTGCTGCAGCAGTCATCGCCATTTGTGCTGTTGTCTCTGTAAGAATTTTAAATTTGATGTACTGTAAACTTATTAAAATGATTAATCATTAAATTGTCTTTAGGTTGAAGGCACAATGCCAAAATTTATGTGCTTGGGAAAGCAAATTGATACAGATAAGATGAAACCAATATTTAAGAAATGTTATAAGAAAATAACAAATGAAGAAGCTGACAGTGGCTCAAGTGAGCAAGGGAAATATAAGAAGTATGCTAAAGTTTTCCAAAATCCAGTAAGTGTGACAAACATCAAAATTTTATTCACTTTAGAACACAATTTTGTTATTTTAGTGTTTCATGATGTGCCAATGGACAGAGAAAGGAATGTTGAAAGATGGGAAAATGAGCGCAGATGGAATTAAAAGTATGGTGGAGTCAACATATCCAACAGAAGCTCAAGAGAAAATGATTAAAGAGTTGAATGCTTGTGGAACTGAAATCAGTAAAAGAAATAATTCTTTTGGGTTTGAATGAGATTTTGTTAATTTATGTGATGATTTTTTAGCTGAGACTATTTCTACTGATGATGGATGCTCAAGTGCTAAAAATATGGTTGCTTGCATCAGGAAGGCTCATTTTAAGGTATGTTAATTAAATAAATTATATACAAATTAAATATGCTAATATATCACTTAATCTTTTGTAGGTGTGTGTCCCACCAGAGAACGATAACGATGATGCTTAATCTAAGTGTAATCAACTGATATTACCATATAACATGGGCAGAAATAAAATAAGTTACATGAAGTTAATCTGCTATTGAGATACTTATTTCTTTCGTTCATAACTCTGATTTCACTGTTGTCATCAGTCTCTGTTGATACAAGCTTATAAAGTGTTCATCACTGCATCATAAAAGAAATGACATTTTTTAGCATTGTAAAAAAGTGAAACGGAAATCCGTTTCTGACAATTTTAACACATCCTCTTCCGGAAGAAGGGTTCATGGCAAACTATCAAAACCGATGATGACAGAAATCGGTTAATTGATTTTCGGAATAAATATAGCGCTTCTCTCCCTAATGCTCTTTAGTATTTGCTTAGCACTGAAATTGTAACAAGATTTTTTAGGAAAGCTTTATTAACATTGCACACTGTCTCAGTTTGCCTCATTTCCTAAAAATGGGAAACGAATTAGCCAAAATAAGAAAAGATCTTGAAAGAGAAGAATCTCAAAAGAAAACCAACAAAACAACATTTTATCGTTCGCCAAAAGAAGCTGCATTACTAGCACCAAGAGAAACAATAATGTACGTTCCAGCAGTTCATCCAACAAAAAAGAAACCAGATTATTTGACAGTAGTTGATGTGGATCCACTGAGTCATACTTATTGTCAAATTAAACATCGTCTTCCTATGCCACATTTAGGAGATGAGCTCCATCATTTTGGATGGAATGCTTGCAGCAGTTGTTACGGTCAAGAAGTCAAAAGAGATAAATTGGTATTTCCTTGTCTTGGCTCTGATCGAATTTATATTATTGATGTTTCAAATCCAGAAGTACCAAAGTTTCATAAGGAAATCAGAAGAAGTGAATTGTATAATTTGGGACTCTCAAGTCCTCATACTACTCATTGTCTGCCTGATGGGGAAGTTATGATTTCTACAATGGGTAATGGAATTACTTATGGACCTAAAGGCTCTTTCATTACGTTAGATGCTAATGACAATTTCAAGATAAAAGGTAATACAATTAAATTATTTAAATTGGAAGATGGTTTAAATAGAAACTTTTTTTATAAATAAATCATATCATATTATATAGGAACATGGTCCGAGCAAAGCACTCCATTTGGCTATGACTTTTGGTATCAACCAAAATTTGATATAATGATTTCAACTGAATGGGGAAGACCAGCAGCATTTAAAAAACAATTTGATTTAGCTGACATAGCCAAAGGAAATTATGGAAGCAACCTTCATGTTTGGTCATGGAAAGATAGGAAATTAATTCAAACAATTAGCTTAGGAGATGAAGGTCTAATTCCACTTGAAATTCGATTTCTTCATGATCCATCTGCACCAGAAGGATTTGTTGGCTGTGCTCTCTTTTCAAATATTTTTCGTTTTTATCAAGAAGATTGTAGATGGGCTGCAGAAAAAGTTATTGATATTCCAGCAAAGAAAGTTGAAGGATGGGCACTTCCTGAAATGCCGGGAGTTATTACTGACATTCTTATTTCAATGGATGATAAATATCTTTATTTTAGTAATTGGATTCATGGAGATATTAGACAATATGATATTAGTAATACAAGAAATCCAAGATTAACTGGAACAAGTTTGGATTGGTGGTTCAATTGTTAAAGGAGGACCAGTGAAAGTAATTGAAGATCAAGAATTAAAAGAGCAACCTGATCCTTGTATTGTCAAAGGAAGAGTTATTACTGGTGGACCACAAATGCTACAATTGAGTTTAGATGGAAAGAGACTTTATGTCACTACTTCTTTATTTAGTCCATGGGATAAACAATTTTATCCAGACATGATTGCGTAAGGAAACGCAAAGTTATTAAGAAAAGATTATTGTAATGAATTTTAATGAATTTGCAGAACTGGCTCTTGTTTTTTGCAATTGGATGTTGACACTGTGAATGGAGGAATGAAAATTAATCCAGATTTCCTAGTGGATTATGGAAAAGAGCCAGATGGACCAGTATTGGGTACTTATTTGAGAAAATTTTATATATGAATTTACAAGATAAACTTTTTATTTATTGTGTTATTGCTGCAGCTCATGAAATGCATTATCCTGGAGGAGATTGCAGTACAGACATTTTTTTGGAGCAACCTTGTGGATGTTGAAAATATTTAATTGAAATTTCAATTTTATTTGTTCATTTTATGGTGGTGGTGGTTGAATTGTGTAATAATAAAGTTTTACTGTTGTATGTTGAACATTTGCATGAAGCGAAATCATTTTTCATGAAAAAGATGCTTTAGATTAATTTGTGTGAGGTGTAGCAGTTTAGTAAAGCTTAAAACTAAAGTTCGGCATAATACCTATGCAAAATAAAAGAGA
Organism: Oncopodura yosiiana; assembly: GCA_009869805.1. Lineage (NCBI taxonomy): Eukaryota > Metazoa > Arthropoda > Collembola > Entomobryomorpha > Oncopoduridae > Oncopodura > Oncopodura yosiiana. Next base: position 42,936 of record VCNE01007940.1, read on the forward strand.
TATATATCTCTCATAAATATGTACATATCTCTACATATGTAAATTGCTTTCCGCAAAATACGACACAAACAGCAGACAGAAAAACTGTTAGCCATTTTGATTTTGTGTTAGTTGTGCTCAGATCTTCAAACTTGTGAGTCAGATTAATTAGCTTTCGAAAAATATTTGAGATTTTTAATCAATCATGGAGAGGTCAAAGGTCAAACAAGGGAAAAGTACATCATCATCATCTGTGACTGAGGTAAGATATGAAGTAATGAGCAAGAGCTTAATACTTTGTCATTTCAATCAAACCTTTTGTTTTGTTACTATAATTTACAAAAGGAACTATTTGAGAAGCATACACATGAATGGAATGTAAAAACGGCAATTCCAGCAATAATAACGCCTGACATGGTTGGATTATTATAACTCATCACAACCAAATTGGGACATTCGTTCTCCTGAGTTTCGAGTTGGTGAATCTGTCAATCGAGCTGCCAATTGGTGAGTATACCAAACAATTTCTGGTAGTAAAATTGTTCTGAATTGATAACAATGAAATTGGATTATTTAAGGTATCTGAAACTTTTCTTGAACAAGAAGAGCCCGGAATATCTATCAATAACACTTTGTACGGATGATCCATATATTTTATACAATTGCACAAGGGTTAGTTGTGATTTTCAATTATGTGCTACCAAAGGTAGTGGACCTCTCGCCGTACAAAGAAACCAGGGTAAGTATTAATTACTTAGGTATTTACGAAAACTTTGTTTACTATTTATAAAGTTCTAATTGACTCTATAGGTGCTCTTGTATTCAACCACGACTGTTCTCAATGGGGTCATTCACAGTTTGTAAAATTATCAGACATTAAAAAACTTGATTCAACATCAGTCCAGAGTTTTTATGTTAGATTAGATATGACCATCTTTGGAGATATTGTGAAGGAGTTGAAATAATTGATTCATTAATACTTATTGTATATGTGTGTATTGCTATATGCAATTTACATGACTAAACAATCTATTTATATACTTGTTGACTACAGAAATTTATTATTAAAATTATGCTACTCAAAGTCATTGTGTATTTAATTAACCAACTAGAAGATCTTTTACACCGCCCAACACTGATGAAACGAGTCCCTTACGTTCTTCTTTTTTAGCTATTGCCAATTAAATTAGTAAAAATATAGTATGTGAAGTGAAGTTTTTAGCAATTACTATACAAAAAGTATGTATGCTAGCGTCACTTCACATACTATATTTCTGTTAGTAATTTTATCCAAATAATCCTAAAGGATCCACTAATGAACCTTTTCTTCTTCTGCCTCTGTTATTATTTTTAGGCTTTGAATATGACGTTGCTTTCTTCTTTTTTGGCTGCCAAGAAGATCCAGGAGTA